>JAOPHQ010003736.1:137500-163494 GCA_030340625.1 Merluccius polli
GAGAGAGAGAGAGAGAGATGTTTAGACATATTTGTAGCCTAACACAACAGCCTAATAGCCAGCTAACAGCTAGCGTTCATTGCGAGCTTCCAGCTTGTTGACGCTGCAGCCGCCTACATAGCTTTACCCAATCAAAATTAAGCGCAGAATATTAAAAATGAACAAAAAGAGCATTTCTTTAAATATTTGTAACATAATGATACTTTATTGAAACGAAATTGATCTCACACAATTTTGTACATTGACATTATTATGGGCTATTTTTTTCGTTCCTTCAAGTAAATGCCGGGCACTTGTGATAAGGTGGGCCAGCTGCTAATCATAGTGGCGCTGGCCCACATTGGCCCTGATGTGGCTACTCGCCTGGATTGGTGGGAAAGTGAAAGTACATTTTGGGGAGTAGAGATGTCTACAGATGGCAGGTTATTTACACATTAAAGAAGTGAGGGGTGGCCACAGTATCAGACGTCTCGGCTACAGTGGCGATTCAAATAACTAGGATCATTTATACTATAAAGTCAAGAAGGTTATTATTATCATTATTGTTATTATCATTATTAGGATTCTTTTTCCATGACGGCAGGATACAGGGCGGCAGCAGCTTATGAGGTAGAGCAGGCTGTCTGGCAACTGGAAGGTTGTTGGTTTGATCCCCGGCTCCTCCTTAGCTGTAGTGTTGAGGTTTCCCTGTAGCAAGACACCAAGACCAAACTGCTCCCGACGAGCTGGCTGTCGCCTTGCGTGGTGGACACCGCCGTCGGTGTATGAATGAGACACTAACTGTGAAGATACCTAAATGCACTCCATTTACCAGTTTCCATGACAACAACAACAACAACAACAACAACAACAACAACAACAACAACAACAACAACAACGTGCTGCTCCACCTCATGGAACCCGAAATAAAACCTCCTCCACTTTCCCCACACAGGTCTCTTCATCGTTCCCGTCATGAACGTGCTGCCCTCCACCCGGGTCTTCGAAGGGGACTTGGTGGAGGTGGTGTGCAAGGTGATAAGCCCGCCGCCGGGGAACATCTCCGTCTACCTGACCAAGGGCCGCAAGGTGCTGAAGCAGGGCCAGGTGGGCCTCAACCACGTCTTCAGGGTGCGGCAGGCCGGCTCCTGGGAGTACACCTGCAAATCGGAGTATGGCGCCGCGCAGAAGGAAAGCTACACATCCATCGTGGTCAAAGGTCGTCCGGACGTTCCTCAACATTATCTTGAATTGAATCATTCGAGGGATTTTTTGTTGTTGTTTTGCTCTGTGTTGACGGCGGAGCCTTGTTTTGGCGAACATGTCGACTTGGTGTTGGCCATTCTCTAGCTGTGTGTTGGCGTTTGTTGTGTGTATTATTCATTAGATTATTTTCTTTTCTTGGCCCACAGAGCTGTTTTCCAGGCCAAAGCTACGGCTGGAGCCCATAGAAGTGTTCGAGGGGGAACGCCAGACGATACACTGCACCATTGACAGCTATGCCAAGGACAAGATCTCCAGACAGTTTATACAGTTTTCCATCTACAAAAACAGCGGCTCCAAAAATGAACTCGTGACCAAAGGAGACACTTACAGTTTTGTTGCGCAGGCTTCCCAGAATGGCAATTACACGTGTCAAGCCCAGGTTTCTTTGGAGACCGAGATTGTCAAAGAAAGTGCGACAGTAGTTGTCAAGGCCATAGGTGAGTGTTGTTGATTACAATATTACGACTAAAAGCTTATTCTTTCATTTATTGACGGCCGCTTCAACTTCTGGATACACAGTGGAGCTCCACTTGAGTACTTACTGTCGCATCAGTCACAGCGCTATACCATGCTTACCAGATTGGATACTTTACTCCTCTCCTCTCCTCCCCTTTCCTCTCCTCTCCTACCCTCCCCTCTCACCTACTCACCTCCTGCCCTGCCCATAACCAGGGCAAAGGCACTACATCTGGAGTTGGTTCCTGCAGCGCTACCTTTGCGGCGGCCCACTGCTCCTAGCTCCTAGGATGGGGTCGAATGCAGAGAGGAATTTCCCCATGGGGGGGGGATCAATAAAGTTCTCCTCTTCTCTCTTCTTCAGTTCCAGAGCCGGTTTCCCAGCCGGTGCTGACCTTGTCCCCCGACGCGGCGCACATCTCCGAGGGCCAGGACCTCACCCTTTCGTGCTCCGTCCGGAAAGGCACGCTCCCGGTGAATTTCACCTGGTACCACACAGAGAGGAAGACACCCCTGGATTCCCAGACCTCCCCGGTGTACCAGAGCTCCTTCACCATCCCGAACGTGGGCAGAGCCCACTCAGGGGGCTATTACTGTGAGAGCAGCAACCTGGCCAACAACGTCAAGAAGAGCGTCACTGTGGTGGTGCCAAGTAGGTCTGGCAGCGGGATGCTAATGCTGATCAATGTATGTCCGCTACAAATAGCCATCGAATGTTGAGTGACACGATGGGATGGTTTTCACTTTAACCCGCATGGTTACTGGCACTAGCTCGAACTAATCAGCATTTATTAGCATAGCATTTGATAGTATCTCTTCAAATTCAAGAAGACTTTATTTGTTATTTCTCCGTTGTTTCTGCTATTATTATTTTTGTTGTTGTTGTATGTATGTATGTATGTATGTATGTATGTATGTATGTATGTATGTATGTGTGCGTGCGTGCGTGCGTGCGTGCGTATGTATGTATGTATGTATGTATGTATGTATGTATGTATGTATGTATGTATGTATGTATGTATGTATGTATGTATGTATGTATGTATGTGTGTCTGTGTCTGTCAGTGTCACAAAAGCACAAAAACACAAAAGGAAAATCTGAAAAAAAGAAAACTTTACTAACCCTTTAACACAATGAAACTCTCAAAGGGGTTTACAGTGCACAGTTAAAGCACACAATTAAAGTCCATATCTCATAGTTCACACGGCAATAGATTGATTTAATAGTTCTCCCATGCGTTGTTTTTTTCCAGTTGCGATGGCGGGCTGGAAGAAAGGCCTCATCACTCTGTTGTGCGTCCTTCTCTTGATGGGCGTCATCCTCGCAGTCCTCTTCAAGAAAGGACTCCTGAGGAGGAAAAGAGCAAAGGAGCTTTCCGTGTGAGTAAACTCTTTTATAAGAACCAACTCCACACGTCGGTCCCCGCCCTGCCCCCTTGTTTGCAGCCGACGCAAAGCCACGCCCCTTCACAACAGTCATTTATTTAAAGATTATTAAAGATATGAAGTAAAAACACTCATTTGCTGCTTATGGCAAGAAATGTGTGTGTTCCAGATTATCCAATTATTTATTTTTTTTCCAAGCAAGCAAATATAATTTCATCCTTTTATTATCTCAAAACCTGTGAGGGCTATGTCATTTTCTGGATGTATGAGGAAAATAATCGATGTCAATCGATTCATCGGACAAAATCATTAACATCATCGAATGATCAACCATGATAATCCCCCGTGGTTGCAGCTGACTCTCTCTTCTGTGCGGGTGTCTCCCTCAGGAAGTCTGTCAGCACCCATCCAGAGCGAATGAGCCTCACCAAGGTCGAGGTCAGCGATGCCGTGAATGGTAAGCAACATGTGCTGTTCTCCTGTAGTGAGCTTCACCCCCCCCCACCTGTCCACCCTCAGACCAGGAGCGGTATACCTAGCAAACACGCTGTCTAAGTGCAGGAAGTCACCTAAATAGACAGGGGACCTCCATGAGAGGACGATATGTGTGTGTGTGTATCACACAGGCCTACGTACACCACCAATTCACTGCCACTCAGAACACTCAAGCACACTCTTCCTCCCCACCCCCATGGTTAATGTCTGGTTATGGAGACTGTGAGAGTGTGATTTATGATCCTGAACATCACAAACTGAGATGTGTGTATGTGTGTGTGTGTGTGTGTGCGTGTGTGTCTTCCTCTTCCTCATCATGACAGCTACCCCAGGGGTGATGGGGCGGAGTGTCTGGAGTGAGCACGTTTCAGGGTCTGGTGAGTCATCAATCAACCAATCAATCAATCAATCAATCAATCAACCAATCAACCAATCAATCACTCACTCACTCACTCTGTCTGTCAGTATGTGTTGTCTGCATGCATGTCTTGCACTGCGCTAAGCACAGCTCTGTTTGCTCCCCTGCATGCTGCAGACACAGATGAGCAGAACAGCCTGGTGTCCCCTGAGGAGCCGGAGCCCCAGTACACCGAGGTCCAGACCCGCCAGCCAGACCCCAGCAGAGGTGAGAGTTCGCTACACCATGTCCACCTTTTCAATCCCTGGAGGATCATCACTGTGTTTAAATGGCTGCATGTTGGCTGTATGTGAGTGTGTGCGTAATATGGGTTTGTGCACTTGCGTTGCACAGATGTGTGCGCAAACACACACACATGTGAGTGTGAGAGAGAGAAAGAGCGAGAGGGAGACTGTGACTGCGAGTGTGTGTGTGTGTGAGGGAGAAAGAGTGTGTGTGTGTGTGTGCATGTGAGGGTGTGTGTGTGTGTGTGTGTGTGTGAGAGAACGTGTGTGACGTGTGAGAGAGAGCGAGAGAGAGAGAGAGAGAGAGAGAGAGAGAGTGTGAGTGTGTGAGGGAGAGAGAGAGTGTGTGTGTGAGAGAGAGCGAGAGTGTGTGTGTGAGAGAGAGTGAGAGAGAGAGAGAGTGTGTGTGTGTGTGTGTGTGTGTGTGTGTGAGAGAGAGTGCGTGTGTGTGTGTGTGTGTGAGAGAGAGTGCGTGTGTGTGTGTGTGTGTGTGTGTTTGTGTGAATCCTACCTGCTGCAATGTACTTTGCCACTACTGATAGTTATAAATTGTTCATTAGCATCACATGTTTATCTGTGTATTTGCGTGTATTCTCCTGCAGCGTGTCCTTCTCCACCGACAGCCAAGGAGGCCGCAGACACGGTCAACAGCGAGGCGCGCAACTCCAAACAAGGTAACATCCTGTTCCTCGCTCGAGATGCTCACGGTCATTTGTCCGTCCGACGACATCATCTAGCGGAGCAACATTCTCCGGGGTCGACGCAGAAAATGCCAGGAAGCAGTTTCTGCCCCCAAATATAAACAGCTTCATTGTTAGCGAGAGAATGTCCCCATTAAAGGAGGGGGGGGCTAATCGCCAGGTGTCCACCTCCTGCTTCCGTCAGGGTGAATTTCCTGTTCCAGCAATGGGAGCTAAACCAGACCCCCCCCCCCTCACCCCCCCCTCCCAAGACTAATGTGGATGGCATATCCCATTGTGTGATACCCTTGGAAAAAGCACACACGCACCCACGTCACCCATTTGTCCATTGTTGATTCAGTGGGCCGCTCCCGCCGAATGTCCACATGTTGAAATGTCAACGGAATTGGTATCCAACAATGGCGGCGGTACACGCAAACGATAAGAAACATCGTGGTGCCGCGTTTGGCTCTATAATGTCACAAAAGCAACTGGACTTAAGTGGTTTTCGTTAGCACTTTAATGCCAGTATATATGTAACATGACGAGAGGTGTTGTAACCGGAGCGGCTATGATTAGCCCAGCAGGTTTCTACTTCAGGGAGCCGCCGATCAAAGGGCTCTGAACTCATTTCCTGCTCCTCTTCTTTCTCCTCTGCCTTTGTTTTCACAGGTGTCTCAGAAGAAGCAGCTGATGGTGTAAGTATGTCGACACACACACACGCACACACGCACACACACACACACACACACACACACACACACACACACACACACACATGCACTTCCATTACAACTACAACTACCCTTCATTGACCTGGTGGTAATAATACCATGTCTATTATGTGAGAGGCTGAAGTGTTTAGCTCACTCTCTGTCTTTCTCTCTCTGTCTGTCTGTCTGTCTGTCTCTCTCTCTCTCTCTCTCCCCTCAGGGGTCAGTTGAATACGCTCAGTTGAATAATGACAGTGGACGTAACAGCGGCCATCGTAAGAGCGGTGGCATCCAGCCGGACAATGTTGATGACATTGATGAGCTAGACAACAGCGAGGCCGCCACCGTCCACGAGGACGGCGACCAAGACCCCCCCACTCCAGACTGTTAACTAGAATATTTATTCTGTCATTGCCTTCTGTAATTACCTTTTTTTACCTTCTTGTATTCTTTTTTTTGCATTACAAAGCTTCTGGAAAATGTTTCTATACTAAGGATGCACCTTTTTTGCCATTGTGTAATGTTTAATAAAAACAGAGGAATATTCAATAAAACGTTTTTTATTTTATTTATAGACGGAATTGAAAATGTGATTAAAAAAAGAAGTAGTAAAATATATACGTAGGCCTATACCATTTCGGTTAGCTGTAGCACATTTAAAAAAATCTGATAGCTCTTTATATATGGATATAAAGGAGTTTTGTGTATAAAATTCAATTATTTTAATGAAATAATTTATTTTAGTATTGGATTTTCTAAACATTTTCTTTGTTTGAATCTCTTTCCTTTTTGTCCCATGAGGCCAATCCAGTTGGACTGAATGTCAAGCCACGGTGGTGTGAGTGAAGTCGGCCGCTAGAGGGCAGCATTTAGACACAGCGTTATGGAAACTCGGGGCCAACAGGTCGTGTTTATTCTGAATGTGACAATGGCTGTCGCTGTTGTTACAGCATCTATCCAATATTAGATTTCCATTTTCCAGGCTCTTGTGTTTGATTTAATTAAGTACAACTGTCAAAACCAGGTCATGGTTACTGCACTGGAAAGATGAAGGTGTAATCGATAAATAAGAGCAGAAAGAAAGGCATTACTAAACTTTATTTGGTTAGGTTAGGTTTTCAAGTTATGTTCAAGCTTGTGCATCACGCTTGTGCACACTAAGCTTGAAAATGCGATTTCTATCAAATAAAATAGAATAAAATACCATACAATATAACAAATAGCATGCATTAAAATGATTTTAAAAAAAGCACAAGCATGGATAAAGAACAAATCCATGTGTCGTAAGAGCAAAATGTATGCAGAATGCGTCGAAGCAAAGTTAACCCAAACAGGAGGAGAGATCAGTATCATAAAAAGGATCACTACTCCCCAGGGTTTCCTTCAGACAGGCTGTACTGCTTTTTTGGTAATGTGCACATAGTCCCAACCCCAACTACGAGTTTAGTGATTTGAATATTCACTGGAATACAAAGTAAGACCCATTCCCTGTGCTTGGTGGTATCCTATATGTAGGCCTTCATATTTCCCAAGAGAGGAGCTAAGCTGCAAAGGGCCACTTCCCAGCCCCCCCCCCCCCTCTTTCTCTGGTCAGTGTGGGACTGCACCTCATCACTGCTGGGTTCACACAGTTCGTGGCAACTGCTGTCGACAGTGCAGCTTACAGGGATCTGGGTTGTGACGGGAAGCTCTTGGTGATGCTGAAAGGCAGAGCGAGGCCGCGTGAACCCGACACCGCCGGCCAACGCCAGCCGCCCGCCACCAAATTAGATGCTTTCAACTCCCCTGCTGTAGTAAGAGTAAGAGGGCCGCGCATCTCCATCACAGTGTTGAAGATGCACGGCCCTCTTACTCTTACTGCAGCGGGGGAGGGCCGCGCATCTCCATCACAGTGTTGAAGTGTTTAGCCACGTCCAATGGTTACACTTTTAATCCAGCTAGTGTGTGTGTGTGTGTGTTTTCACAGGTGTCTCAGAAGAAGCAGCTGATGGTGTAAGTATGTCGACAAATACACACACACACACGTGCACACACACACACACACACACACACACATACACTTCCATTACAACTACAACTACCCTTCATTGACCTGGTGGTAATAATGCCATGTCTATTATGTGAGAGGCTAAAGTGTTTAGATCGCTCTCTGTCTCTGTCTCTGTCTCTCTGTCTGTCTCTGTCTCTCTGTCTGTCTCTCTCTCTCTCTCTCTCTCTCTCTCTCACACACCTTTCAACCAATAAATCGTACATATCGACATAAGGAATATCGTATCGTACACCCAGGGCTTAAAACATTGTACCACCCCCCCCCCCCCCACACACACACACACACACACACACACACACACACACCGCCCTAGTCTCATAGGCCTAGGGACTGAGTGATATCTTGATGTTACTCAATTAGCAACAGATATGGGGGGGATGGACGGCATGGCACACACACACACACATGGCACGGCATCAGCTCCGGAGACGGATGAGGAGCCCGGCGTCCGCCCTCACGTCTACTGTTACGTCTTTCGTCTATCAGGTCTGCCCGCACATCCGCCGCAGGACGGGTCGCTAACCGCCATCTCCTTGTGGTTCTGGACACCGTTGCTAATATTTAATGAACCGGATGGTCACACCAGAGCATAATAAATAAGCTGGGGGACAATGCTAATAGAAATGAACTACCTTCAACTATGAACTAAATGAACTAACATCACTTAAAAGCCCCAACTACCATGAGTTATAGATATAAAATAATGTTTTACAAAAAAAAGTCAGCAGGTGCAGGAAGAAAACGGATTACCAAGAGTCTCAATGTAGACATTGTTGTACACTTTGCCCGGGAAAGACGACGACGCCATCACCTTCTCTTCTGTTTGTTTTTTTTTTACCCTGAACACTCCCTGAACACATGGCGGGAGGGGTGTCAAGTATATACTACATATACATATCTACAGTAAGATACAGTTAAATATATCTCTATCTAATAGGTGCCAATGTTTAAGAGTACGTCGTGTCCCGTCGGTTTTTACTGCCTGTGTACACGGTCGCACCTCGGCCACCGTAACACGAGCCGCTCCCGCCGCTCCTCCGCCGCCCATTGGCTGCTCTGCTAAAATTGGCGCATTGACCCCTTTGAAATGCATTCTGGGAGTATCGTGTCATTTAAACGGAGCCTTATGGGGTCAGTGCTGTGTGCAGGATTCCCATGCAGCCATGAGGTAACTCATGGGGGGGGGGGGGGGGGGGGTCACCTTTCTGACAGACCTGAGGAAGGTGTTTTTTTTAAACCACAGCAGAGACCACATTTGACCTTGTGATGCGGCAACCTATTCACTACTAACTCTGTTACATTTTTTAAAAATGTAAATCAAACACGTTCACGAATGCTGTTTGGTTGACACCATCTAATTAGTATGGACATACATATGATATGAATGCCCACAGTTTCTAAACACATTAAGTGACCCGGTGGTGGTGTAACAAGATGACCTGCTAGAATGAGCAACATGAATAAATGCAAATTCCTTTTCCTGTGCGGTGTGACCTGAATTGGCATACTTGAACATAAACAGCTCTTACACACACACGCGCACACAGACGCATACGCACACACACACACACTGCTATTTCTGTGTCCTCCAGACTGTATGGATGACATAATATGGACAATGTCACATTAAATACAATTATGTGTTAACCCAAATAAAAGGTCACATATTCTCGTGGAATATATAAATTATATAACACATAAAATATATAAGCTTCAATAGTATATAGTTAATTAAATAAACCTTTGTATAAGGTATCTTTGTACCTAGAGGTATCGCTCTTTCTCTCCCCAAATGAAAGCTGTTAAGTAAGTTAGCATTCGCATTGTCACTGGAGCCACGAAACTGACATTGAGGCCATGCTGATCTACTCACTTCTTTATTTTATAGATTACATATCTACCTCCCCCCATAGTGTATTGTAAAGTAACTTGTCCTTTCCCACCTTGGACACTTAACTCTCCACGATGGTCACTCCCTGACCTTTTGTTTCCTTAGTTGTTACTGCCCACAATGTGAAAGTTTCCCTATAAGAATCATGTTTATCACAAGTGTCGTATCAATGGGCATAACAGACTCACATTCAGACACGATCAGATTTCAAGAATGTCCCAAAGCTGAAATAGCATGAAAAGACATGAGGGATCAAAATGCAATGGGTGCATTAGAAAAAAAAATGCAAACCTGATGGGCAACATTTTATATGGACACCTCCTCCATCACCGTCAAGTCAACTGCCTAAATAATCGTAGTAGTAGAACTACCAGCTGGTGTACACAGCGGTTAGCCTTAGGCCCAAACGACAATTCTGCGTCAGCATGTATGTGAGGAGACCCGTACCTACGCGTTCGAAAAAATACGCCAAGTATGAAGTATTGAAGTATGAATGCAGGCAGCTCTGCGAAGATCCGCATCGTGTCCCTGCGTCAGATGTGCTCTATATAGAACTGTAAATTCAGCTTTAGGCAACACTATGTACCCAATTGCTTTTTCCTTGGCAATCAAACCAGCAATCTAATGACTGAAGATGACACACAGTAACGGATCTAGCCTCCTCATCTGCTCGTTCAATCTGCGTTACGCAACTAGGCACCGTGACAACAAATGTCTTCATCCCCGGTCTTCCTGCTGTCGAATGAATTCCCATCATGGGTGGTCAAAGGCCTACAAAGGTGGGCCACGTCCTCCAGGTGAATATTATCAGCACAGCGTGTGATATTACAGAGGTCGTAGGGTCACGCTCATATAATAGAGCCACGGTGGATCCTCAGTGACGAAGGGCACACAGGCTATTAATACTGCGATTAGGGATTAGTGGAAAGGTAGGATTAGTTTGGCGTCATTTTCAGAAATGAACCGCAGCAATGTCAACGGTGTATTTTAAATTTCAACTAAACTAAACACAAGGGTGACTTAGGTATTGGCCTGAGGTGAGATGTTTCAACTGTGTTGGGTATGAGTTGAGTAGTGCAAAGGAGTTAGGTTGGCCTAATTTAACACACACGGCACACGCACGGCACACGCACGGCACACACACACACACACACACACACACACACACACACACGCACACACATATTGGCACAGAGGAGTTACTTTGGCCTAATTTAACACACACACACACGTACGCACGCACGCACACACACTTAAATAATATTAATAATAGGCCTACATTTAGTTTGAGGGCGCTTGTCCTTTAGGGTATTTAGTAAAGGTTAAATCAAGGTTATATATTTAGCAGGTCCACCTGTTGAGCACTGTGCATCCCCCACCGGGCCGCCGAATGAATCCATGCTGAGCGCTCTGAGCGGGTGGAGGTGATCTGGGGTGAGGAAGCTCCTCCTTCATCCTTTGCGCTTCCTCAGCCTTCCTTCATCCCTGTCTGTGCTGACCCACATGCACGCACGCATGCAATCGTGCACAAACACACACACACACACACACACATTGTCCCTCGTTGTGCATCAACAAATTAAACAAACCCCATACACAGCTTCTAACCTTCCCCCTACTTTATTACTTGAATGCAAGAGCGGACTCTGGTAACCCGACCCCTGCACTAATAGTCCAACAGCCTGGCTGCAGAGCTCCCTTTCCTTACCCTCCTGCCCTCCATGTACGGTCTGAGACCCCCCCCCCCCCCCCCAAACACACACACACACACACACACACAGCACAGAGACATGTGTGCTCCCCCACGACCAGAGTTGTGGCGGGGGCCAGCTGTTGTTCCTGAATAATGACAGCCATTCTGGCATTCCTCGGTACCTGGTGGAGGGCAAGGCAAGCGGTCCATTTGTGGAGCCTTGGCAGCGCTCGCCTCCACCGCCTCTCCAGGGCGAGAAATATTCCAGAGGGTGGGATTATGGCCGCTCTCGCCGCGGGGCAGATTCAGTTCTACATTTTGCGCCGAGGCGGCTGTCAGGGTGGAAAAACATGAGCAAGGCAGCAGCAGCAGCACGTCCAGCGTTACCTGGGTTCTGTTGTGAGAGGCAGTTTCAAAGTAAAAAAATGAAACCCCTACTCACGCGTGTTCTTTTAATGAAGCGATAGAAGAAGTTGTTTAGCTTTAAGAAATAATCAGTTTTATTGTTAACACCAGTATAATGTGCAGAGTTGTACAGATATATCTGGGTCCGACTACGTTTCCCTGACCGAACAACAAAGTGTGTGTGTGTCAGTTCACGAAGTCTGAGCACAGCTATCTCTGGTCCAAGATGTTATATACACAAACATTGCAACCGTCATCACAAAAGGCTGGCTGTCTACGTTTCCCCATGTCATCCTCGTATTATCTGACTCCCATTGTTCTTTACATGTTCAAAGACAAGCCTGCCTGTTCTTTACTATCATATGATTATCACTATGTATTCTGCACGTCACCAACAACGTACTCATTCTGATCATGCAGAGTTTGCTCTTATAATTATATGCCTCTGCTTATCTCATGATTCTGACTTACTTCAGCAGAAAGGCACCGAGGTTAGTGTGACCCTAATTATTGGTCATATGGTAGATATAATATATAACCATACCTTTAGTTCCTATGCGGCTGCTCTTTTTCTTCCTGCGGTAACATTTAGCCACGGCGGCGGTCAAAAGTGTTTATTAATACTTGGGGTAACACTTTACAATAAGGTACGCAAAATGTGGGTAGTTACTGAGGAACGAATGAGTAATGAATGAGTAACGAATGATGAACAACCAGGGCTCTAACTGGGTCCCTAACTGGGGCCCTAACTGGGGCCCTAACAGGGCCCTAAGTGACAGTTACTCAGTAACTACTGAGGAGTTACTGGTAAACAGACTAGGGGACTACTGTATTCGTTACTGAGTAACTGTCACTTAGGGCCCTGTTAGGGCCCCAGTTAGGGCCCCAGTTAGGGCCCCAGTTAGGGCCCCAGTTAGGGACCCAGTTAGGGCCCCAGTTAGGGCCCTGGTCGTTCATCATTCATTACTCATTCGTTACTCAGTAACTACCCACGTTTTGTGTACCTTATTGTAAAGTGTTACCATACTTGGTGTCCTCCCAGGACAAATGAACACATTCACACTCACAGAGCCGACAGGGTTCGGTCATGAGCACCTGTTCCGGTGCGCATGGAAGATACATAGAACATGTATGATGAAGATATAATATACGTTTTTTTTCCCCTTGAGTAATTTTTGCTGAACAGAAAACAAAACTCAAAGAGACCACATATAATGGTGCCACCAACGTTGCATATATTATAATTGTGAGCTCCGTCTCTAATAGCTCTTTTACTATTAGATTGATAATTGACAAACTGAGCAACAAGGAATCAAATGAATGAGTAACTACTAACATAACAATTTTGTACTACTTTAAAACGGCATCTCATTCACGCTGTTAGTGGTAACCGATAGGAGACGTTTGCAGTGGAAACTTATGACTTGTGATCCGTGGGGGGTTCAGCAACCTTAGAGTCCTGTGGCATGGAAACCACGAGGGTCATCTGGTGAATGTGAGGCCCGGAGAAAACGGCCGCATTCACCAACTTCACCAACGGCTTTGGTCTCGGTGCAAGTTTTAGGGCTTGTACATGAGAATGCATCATGTTTGGGTTTTTTGGGGCAATACTCCGCCGTATTGAGAGCACTCAAGAGAGTTGTAGTACTGTAAAATCCTGAATCGATGTAAATATACCGTAAATGAGGTTAACTTTGTTTTGCCACATCTCGCATGAAAAACGCTGTGGCAGTTTCAAACACAACAACGTCTCCGCATAATGACGAATCATTTCACGATTAATTACTAAACAATGACCAAAAAGAACCGTGACTACCAACATAATAACTAACATTCCTGTGCTCCTATGCTTCCAAAATAGAGGCGGTCATTGCAATGTGATGTCCGATGTACAAGTCCTATAGGGTTGGTCAAGTTGAATCTGATATTCATTTGTCACATCAGGTTAAGGTTGGCATTATCGGGTTATCGGATTTGAATGTACTGCGTACTTTACAAAAATGCTGACGCAAATGGATGTGTGTGAAGTAGAAATGAATAATAAATAAAATAAAAATAAAAATAAATGATAAAGAAAAAACATTTTCTTTGGTTGTATATTGGATATTGGAATGTTAGGATTGAATAATAACCATGTTTTTTTCTACCAAAGAAATAATTAAACTACAACACTAAATGTGTACATACAGCTTATGATGTACATTACTGTATGTGTATAGCTAACTAATGGTGTTTATTATATAGATGTATAGACACAGCTAATGGTCTACATTAGGTGTGTATAGATACAACTAATGGTGGTGTGTATAGATACAACAGATGGTGTACATTACTATAGCTGTATACAACTAATGGTGAACATTAAGGGTGATGGCATTGCTAAAGTCACCTGCACCAACCTGGTTTCCAGCTGCTGTTTTCCATCATATACTTAACTCGTGTTGGTGGTGGTTATGTGTACTACACTACTGATACCCCGGTTCTCTGAACCGCTGGCTGACCCACACATGCCAGAGGACGGGATAGCCTGCGTTCTCTGTTCACCCAACCCTCCTGCAATGTAGAACATGTTGAGTCTAATTCTTTCCCTCCCAAATGTCCTAAAAATAGATAGGAAAATGGCTATGTATTTTTCTTTTCTGGGAATAGATGCTTAGTTTGCTTTTTTTGCCTGTAAGTCTTACTAAACAACCATTCAATTTCACCTTCTTTTCACTTAAGCCTAAAGCATATGGTACACAAATGTCGCCTCATATTTGTGGTTTGACACAAACAAGAACTAGACTCATGTCGCTGTAATGGAGCAAAGCACATTGAGCGTGAATGGAGCACGGCTTTTTTCCCCCCACTTGCTTCTAATAGGACTAACATTCAAAAACATGATTTTGTGTCTGTCCCAACACGGCTGTGTGCTTTTGAGCAATACCGTTGAATGTGCAACCCCTCCAGAGCAAGGCTGATGTTCTGCACGTCGCCAGGTGCCGGTCGGAGAAGGCCTTTCAGCTTTATGTTGTCGCCTGGGCGGACGACTTGTTCCTCCCAGGGAAGCTGTGCTCCCAGAGAGCAGACTTTCAGCACCCAGTCGCCACCTATAGTACAAATGCTTCACTCTCTTCTCCCGTCTGGCTGCAGAGACGCCCTGTCTGACTCGTGTGAGGGAACATTTTAGCAGTAGTCGTGTTTTTCTTTTTGTGTGTTTTTTTATGTATTGTGTGCATATGCACACACAAGCTATCTGAAAACAACCCTACTACCAACATTGGACCCTGGTCATGTCATGTGTAAGCAGGATGGGTGACTAAAAGCTCTATCTCCAGAGGTAGTGTGAGAGAGAGACAGAGAGAAGGCGAAAAAGAGATAGAGGATGAGAGAGAAAGACAGAGAGAAGGAGATAGATACAGAGAGAGACAGAGAGACAGAGACAGAAAGAGAGAGAGAGAGAGAGAGAGAGAGAGACAGAGAGACAGACAGACAGACAGACAGAAAGAGAGAGAGAGAGAGAGAGAGAGAGACAGACACCACGAGGATTACCAACTCCTGAATTAGCCGAGGGTTTTTTTTTGTCCTGAGGCGTGCCGTAACCGGAGCCTCCTCCCGCTCCTCGGTCCGGGCTTGTACCTCCCGGTGGGGCCGGGCAGCACCCAGACGGCCAACAGGGCCACCGGCTGAGCCATGTTTATGCTCCTTTAATCCAGGTGAATTCATTCGATAACAGACCTCGACCCCCCGCCCCCCCCCCCCACCCACCCACCGACATACGCTGGGCCACACGTACGCTGGGCCACACCGGAATGGCTTTCCGGGAAGAAGCTTGGGAAATCATTTCACACGAAGACGCCGAGGCAGCTGCCAGCCTCACCTCCGTCGTGTTAAGGGAGATGGTTTACCATCTTGGCAAATCAACAACAAGACAACAACCGCAAAGGTTTTGTTTTTCTTGAGAGACCATTCCCTGGCCGTATCGGTGTTACGACACCAAATAAAAACGAAGGATCGCTGCCAGAACAGGCAGTCCATTTGGAGAAACAGGATTCACAAAAAAACTATTTTGGAGTGGCCGAGGCCTCTTCCTATACCTGTATCACGCAAGTTAGTTGGCGCATTGAAGAACGCAGCACTGCGTGGTTTGTACACACATATAGCCTCCTAGATAGGCCTTTGTGACAAGCAGCTCAACGTTCATATGACCCTTTCTCCTGCCGCGAAGACCCATTGGACAGCCAGCGGCGAAAGGGTACAAATGCTGCTTTGAGTTGAAATTGGATAAACACTCGGAGCAGAAAGTAGCGTTTTCAACCACATTGTGTTGTAAAGAGGTGGCTAAAGCCTATACAAAATGACACTACACCTCACATTACAACTGACGTGTGAGCCACATTGGATAAAAGCCTCTGCCAAATGACTTAATGCAATGTAAATACATCAAGAAATTAGATCTCAAGAAATTAGACTTATGTTAACACACCTAAGTGAATACAGAGTCATGCCTCCTTAAAATTAATACTACAGTATTCCTCAGAGTCTACCTTCTTCTTCCACAACTTTATTGCACTGTAACACACACACACACACACACATATATATATATATATATATATATATATATATATATATATATATATATATATATATATATATATACACACACTAGTATGCTACACTAGTATCCAAATGCTGGTTGCTTCATTTGAAATTCAAAGCTAAAACATAAGTGCAGTATGGGGGTCCTGGGGTGGAGGCGGCGTCTATGTATAGCAGGTATAGAGGCTCAGGGTCAAACGTGTGAGCGCTCCAACTGGCACGTATCCAAGAGTAACGGCCATGGGCGCAACAAACAAAACCTTTTCCACCAATCGCTTCAACCAACCCCCCCCGCCCCCCGCCCCCCACCCCACCCCCCAGTGACGAGGAGAGAGAGGAGCGCTCCACCATTAGATCATCGGCCTCTCCTCCTCCTCCTCCTCCTCCTCCTTCTTCTTCTTCTTCTTCTTCTTCTTCTTCTTCTTCTTCTTCTTCTTCTTCTTCTTCTTCTTCTTCTTCTTCTTCTTCTTCTTCTTCTTCTTCTTCTTCTTCTGTGCCTCACTACTTAGGTGTGGTTGAGCAAGAGTTGGAGTGTGTGTATGCCCTATAGTTTGAGTTCATATACACACCGTTTCCCAAATGAAACTAGCACATCGGTGTCCTATTTAGTTATTATTAAATGCTTATGGACTTTACGGAATTGCTATAATCGTGTCAAAATACACATTGTCATTAAAACGTCAACATGCTGTGATGAATATGAGCCGTTGACATTTGAAAGTTGGGTAAAGAAGACACCATTGCAGCGTGGGGCATATGACACATGTGGCGTGAGCCAAGCATGTATAAATAATGGTGCAGGCTAATAAAACATTATCACGACGATGAAGTGGCGCGGGACTCGATTAGAACTAATCTAGTTAGGGCATGAGGTTTCCCCATGAGGCCCAAGCAGTGTGTTGATGAGTATCTGGGTACAGTTAGATGCTGCCAGCGAGTTTCATTTTCTCATGTACCCTCGCAGGCAGCGTCTTTCAAATGCCCAAGTACCCATTGAACGGCTTTGGCGCGCCGGCTATTACCAGCTCTGCCAATCTTAGAACTCAGGGAGGACAGCTGGTGACACCTGCACAATGTTACAGCGTAAATAACACAACAAAACGCAAGGGATTTCACAATGTTTTTCTGCATTTCAAATATCAAACTCAGTTGTGAAAGAATAAGCAAGAACATATTCTATTTCTATAACATATTTTTTTTTGCTTTCATAATTTTAGTGTTGATAATATTTGCTTATGTTTTCGTGGGACTCATTTCTCAGAAAACCGGTACGGTGCACGGCACAATTCCAGCATTGGCTTCTTTTCTACTTACTATGGCTGTACGGCATCTGCACAGAGAGTTTAATTTAGCTTCTTTGATTTATGTCTTTATGACAGTTGGGCAAGACTGCAGAGGGCACATGTAATTCACGTGTGCGATCAGAGGTTAGTCAAACATAAAAATACCTAGTGAGCCTATAAGCGTAAGCCCATTCTACAAAGTGTTGAAATTGCCGGCCAGTGAAATATTATGAAAGGAAAACATGTTATGACTGTTGTTGATGCAGCACGACACTAAAGCAATTCCAATAAATGTAAGAAAAAAAAAACGAAGCCTGCCATGCCAGACTATAATTGTTGAAAAACATGAATAAATAAAGAATTGCTTGTCTGTTATTTAAATAAATATTGCATTTCTCTTGTACATGTAATCTGCGGGGAGGCATGTGACCGCACGGAGGGAGGGCTTGGATACCGGCCACTTGTTTCTAAGCTGATGTCATTCGATATTGGGCTCCAAAATAGCCTGACAGAGGGTATATAGGGATCCCCCAGTATCCTCTGCCCCGTCAGACAAGCCTCAGTACCACACGCTGGATACACACACCGCTTCCAAAGGGCCAATGGCAGAAATGCTCCAGAGACAGAAGTAAGGGAACCAGAGGGGGGTAGAGAGAGATTGTGTGGTTGACACAGGGCCTCATCTCGGAGGAGTCTGGGCTCTGCAGTCAGCAGCAGCAGGTGGACTCTACGCACTACCGAACAAAATAAAGGGATTAGAGAGAAGAGAACAGATTGTGATTGGATAAAAAAGGACGAACAAACCAAGGATTTTCTTTGTTTCTGTGTTTTTCGGTTCAATTCTGCTCTCTGATTGGAGGTTGGATTGGCTCCGTTCTGAAGGACCTTTCTGTGCCCTCTGACCCACCCTGGGATAATCACTAAATTGGGAAGCAGAAGCGACATCCACTGCAGACATGAAGTACAGCTACCACGTACCCGTGTCATACACGCGCGGCTCGCAATACACGCCCACGCAGTACACGCCCACGCAATACACGCCCACGCAATACACCTCAACGCACTACACCTCGACGCACTACACGCCGACGCACTACACGCCGACCCACCACATCTCCTCGCTCACCTCCGCCGCAAAGTACACGCCGACGACCAACTACAGCACGTCGCACTACACCCCCACGTCGCACTACACGCCGTCCTACAAGTCCGTGGCCTCGTCCACGTCGTACGTCCCGTCGTACACCAGGGGCTCGCGATGCAGTTCCACGCGCCGCGCGAGGGCACAGGACGCCCCGGCCCCCGCGGCGCCCGTGACGCCCGTGACGCCCGCCAAGCGCACCGTGCACTTCCCCAACGACATCATCTTCCAGGACGCCGTCAGGCTAGGAGATATGGAGCAGATCGGGAGATTCATGAGGGCGAGGAAGGTCCGCGTCGACACCCTGTTCCCTTCAGGTGAGTCAGCAGGGAGCCCCCCCCCCCCCCCCCCCCCCCCCCGCTGCAGGCCGGGTGCCCCCCCGCTGCAGGCCGGATGCCAAGATGAAGTGACTGAGGTGGTTGTTAAAATTTGTGAGGGGGCAATTTTTCATTTTTCATAAAATAAAATAAATTTGATTGATTTAGTCATGCAATAGCCTCAGAAAAACTAAATAACAACAACAACCACAACATAAGGCTACTGTTTCAAAATTAAATAATACTTTTTATTAATCAGTGCACTCACAGTGCATGTAAGAACATAGCTAGTAGAGCACTAAATATGTTTTAGATTTAGCTTTTCTGTACATACATAAAGCATAAAACGGAGGACCCCTCGTGGCGCCGGGCCTGCCCCTCTGGGAGCTGTAGGCATTGAATGATAAGCAGTTTATGATTGGTTCAAAATGTGACACTTAATAATCAGCTGTATTAGCATGCAAGGAACTGATGAAAGCCCATATAATAAGGTATAAGTAATGGTATAAGTAAACCCCAGAAGGCAGCGGTTACTTGATCTGACAGTGTGTGTGTGTGTGTGTTGTGTCTATGTGTGTGTGTGTGTGTGTGTGTGTGTGTGTGTGTGTGTGTGTGTGTGTGTGTGCATGCGTGTGTCCGTGGTGGTGTACATGCAGGTATGGCTGCCCTCCACGAGGCTGTGCTAACAGGGAACCTGGACGTGGTGAAGCTGCTAGTGAAATACGGTGCTGACGTCCACCAGAGAGACGAGGACGGCTGGACGCCGCTCCACATGGCCTGCAGCGATGGCTTCCCCAACATTGCCAGGTTCAGATCTATTCTTTTCAAAAGATATATACAAATACAGGCAGGCTGCTATGCTGCTATGTCTATATATAGACACAGGACATGGGCATAGACTACTAAAGCTATGTAAGGCAATATGGTAATGTTTTAAAGTTGTTCAACAGGATATATTTTAGACAGGGCAACATTTGACAACAATGATAAAACTAGAAAAGCCTGCACAGGCCAACTAGTTTAATTCAACTTTGACTAACTGCAGCACTTTGAAGAGATAATTTACATCATGTAAATCTAAGGCCAATCTAAATTCATATTAAATATACAATTTGATATAATGTGATATGTTTAGTGCTCTGCTTCAGACTTTTACCATCACATGCACAGGGTCACAAACATCAGTCCTTTTTAATATCAGATGGACTACTGTTTGGTTAACAGCACATACTTTGTCCCCCCAAACAGATACTTGCTCTCTGCAGGAGCCAGCACAGAGGCACAGAACGAGAGCGGAGAGAAGCCCATGGACCTCATTGACCCCGACTGCAAGGAGTTGGCCAAACTATTTGAAACCGGCTGCGTTTAACTTAGCACCAAACCCCAATGACGCTTGGTGTGAAGGAAAAAAAAGACATTGTAATTGCAAAGTGAGTGTCAGACAATTGAAATAGCATTCTACGTGTACCAGAGGGAAAGAGAATATACAGAGCGATTTCACACCATTGACAGTTTTAAGATTTGTAAAGCCTTCTTTTTTTGCTTTTTTTGGTTGCTTTTTTTCTTCCATGGTTGGTGCTTTATGTGTATTTGTTTTTTTTACAAAGTAGAAAATTATACATATTCTCTTTGATCTGTTGCACAATCCATGCCAACACCCACCCAGATGATGAGATGAGATGTTTTTCAGGTACTCAGCTTACTACAGTGTAGTCCAAAGATCTTGAATCAGGCTTGACATTTGTAT
The DNA here is from genome assembly GCA_030340625.1 of Merluccius polli. Taxonomy (NCBI): domain Eukaryota; kingdom Metazoa; phylum Chordata; class Actinopteri; order Gadiformes; family Merlucciidae; genus Merluccius; species Merluccius polli. Next base: position 158,226 of record JAOPHQ010003736.1, read on the forward strand.
GTATGTTTGTGTTATGTCTCCTTACTGCTGGGCAGAGAGATGTATATCAAATTTGGTATTTCATTGGTTGATCATGAACCCACACAAAGTAGTAATGAACTTTGACTAACACTTTGACTATAGCCTATCTTCTTGATGTTGAATATACTGCCATTTTGCTGTTTTCTCTTTTTTTAGTACTTGTAGTATTTGTTGTTGTGTTATATATATATATATACATATATATGAGGCATGGTACATTTATGATAATCTCAGCAATGAAAGTCTTATAAATTGATGTTCAATAATTATTTTTGTACATGTTTTCATAAATAAAGACATATTTTACAAATCATTGTAGTTCAGTTTTTTCATGCAGTGGGCCTACTGTGAATTTTTTTTAACCAAAAACATATTCACGTTTAGCATAATTTTTGACGATGGGAGTTGGAAACGTTTTGGACCATCTTAAATTCATAAGTATCAATAAACTTTTTACTAGAAGTGCCAGGACAACACTTAATAAAACGTTAAAAAGTATAATATGTTATATATTATATTTTAAAACTGTATAAAATATAATATAGGCCTATAGATAACAATTTCCACCTTTTGATGTGAACCTGGACTTTAAAGAAAGGTAGTTTTGTTCATTTTAACATAACAACAGGAAAATGTGTGAAAGTAGAAGCTTGTTGCTAGATCAAGGCACTGTTTAACTTGCATGTTACTGAATGCATACGTTGATACGTTTTAATCAGAATCTCAAACGTTATTTACGTTAATTAAACATGTATTTATTTAAAACAATATATATAATATACACACACATACATACATACATACATACATACATACATACATACATACATACACACAACCTATTCAATGTGTTATTGAATATATATATACCTATTACAACACACACACACACATATATATATGCAGGTCATGGAGGATAGTAAGACACAGCCAGTTTGTGTTTATGTTCTGTAGGTTATATATATATATATATATATATATATATATATATGTATATGTATATGTATATGTATATATATATATATATATATATATATATATATGTATATATATATATGTATATGTATATGTATATATATATATATATATATATATATATATATATATATATATATATATATATATATATATATGTATATATATATATATATATATATATATATATATATATATATATATATATATATATATATATAACCTACAGAACATAAACACAAACTGGCTGTGTCTTACTATCCTCCATGACCTGCATATATATATATATATATATATATATATATATATATATATATATATATATATATATATATGCAGGTCATGGAGGATAGACACAGCCAGTTTGTGTAGGTTCTTTTCACTTCCGTTTCTTTTGCCCGGAAATAATTGGTTGGCATTGGCAACGTTTAGCCAGGCCTCATAGCGTACACTTTGTATGCATATAGAAAGCGAAGGAAAATATCAAAGAAAAGGTTTGTGGAGTATCCTAAAATAGCGATTTTTGCCAATCAATAATGAAATGCAAAGCTTGTGCTTACGATGCGAGTTTCCCGGGGGATATGTAAACAGCAACACTAGTTAAATGATTAACCCAGTTGGCAGGCTGGCGAGATAACAGATAACCCAATCGTAGCTAACTAGCCAGTGGTTAAGTTGGGACGGGAACATGGCTGTATGGCGTCCAGTGTAACACATGTCCTTGCCTCGTAGAAACGTTAAACAATGATATTTCGCTTTTTATTTGCAATGTAAGTCTATTTGGTTTCATTATTGTCGTAATCGACTCTTGCTAGCCTAGCTATTGTTGCCTATAATAGCATGCTGCTAACAATGCTAACGTTAGCTCAAACGTAAACAATAGCCAATGTTGAAACTGACAGATGGTGCCTTCAGGTTTTGCCTTTAGCGTTCACGACTACTCAACATATTGACATTTATTAGCAGAATGACAAGATGTACGATTTATATATGGAGCACTGCTAAACCAGTGGTGTAGGTCAACTTGTCATTGCAATGTGTTGCCTTTCATGCATACTTGGCGTGCTTGCTGAGTGTATCTGTACATGTATGCCACTCTCTAGAATTAACAAAGAGGACATTGGATTCGTATTTTCCAACCCTCCTCATCCATCCTCAGCGGAGCGACGAGCGAGTGCAGACTGCAAACAGAATGACAAGGTACCTTGTATGTATTGATGCATCCCTTCTAACACGTACTGCTCGCTATTCTAAGAGCAATCAATTTGGAAAATGATTATTATTATTTGAATGAGGAATTTGCCAACACGTATTTGAAGAGGTGCAAATGTTGTTCAAACATCAACAGCAAGAACCAGAGTGGTGTTTTCTAATTGTGAGGCCATAGCTAATTCAAACACCACCACCCCTGGCAACGTAGTGTGCAGGGCATCCCTGAACACAATGACATTGCATCAAACCTTGACGTGTATGGGCAATGGGCATCAGCAGATCGCTGTCTTATTCCGCTCCACACAGATAAGAACCGGAAAATTAGGCTTTATTTGACGTCAAACCTCTAGCTACGGCTGTCTGAGTATTGTGGCTAATCATGTGCATCCGTTTATGGCCGGATCTCCAATCCAATGGCCACGTTCAGCACTATATTGCAGCATAACTGCATCACATTAGGCTGGTTCCACAAGCATCACAGGGGAGTCAGTCGTACTCCAAATGCCTACACAATCCCCAGATCTCCACAGGGTTAGGAATAGGATGAGGTGGAACTGGAAGTTGGCAACAAGAATGTGTGGCAGACAAATCCATATGAACTGTGTGATGCTACAAGTTTGCTTGTAGTTATTTGAATGCATTATATATCATGTATTTAAATGTACTCAGCGTTTACTACTTGTTGCTTTTCTGACATTTGTAAAGCTCATCTGCTCCAAGGATGGTGAATAGTTACAAGAGGACCTCAAGCCCCAGATCACCTACTAACACTGGTGAGCTCTTCACTCCAGCACATGAGGAGAATGTGCGCTTCATCCATGATAGTAAGTTTGGCATATACATCCTTATTTTACACTAGACCACCTTTTTTATCATAGCATTGTCAATGCTGTAAATTCCTCCTGTCTTATATTGCTAATATTTTCCAACTGCGTTTATTTTTGTATGTATATCATAGATACAGGTTAGAGGATGGTCTAAGCTGATGGGTTTTGCAAAACATGAGATGTAGTGTGGCCATTTCAAAAAAATATTGTCGTGTTTAATTATTTGTATTACCATTGAAACTACACATGATTAAATGGTGACACAATCAGAATTAGTGGTTTGTAGGACTACGGCGACATTTAAATATTCATAGTAGTTGATTTGCACTTACCTTCACTAATCCATTCACCCCACGTGCCACTTAGTTTTATGTCTACATCAACATGCGCTACACTCTAGTCTCAGGGAACATGTTTGTTGTGAAAGTTCGCCTTTTTGAAAGTTGTATAACATTGTTATCTTTGCTTGCTCACAGCCTGGCAGTGTGTACTCCGAGACATCAGATCAACACAAAACAGTGAACGAAACGACCGTGGCCCACAGGAATATGTGGAAAAGAACCCTAATCCTAACCTACATTGTAAGTGATGGAAGCGAGTTGTTGTCTGTGGCACCAATTCCAGGCCAAAGGATTGAATAACAATTGTTTCTACTTGTGTTTTTCAGCTTTCACACCAGTTGACCTGAGTGACCTCAAGAAACGCAACACACAAGATTCAAAGAAGTCCTAGTCCCTCCACTGATGGTCCACAAGCTTTTTTTTTTTTTTTTTTTTCTTCCAACCTTTATCTTTGGGAACTTTTTGCTCTCACAGCCCTCTATCAGCCAGCACATCGGTCCTCATTGCCTGCCAAGTTCTGAATACCAACTCCGGACCCTTAAAACCTGACCCGCCGTTTGCCTATCTCTTTATATTTCTCTTTCTTCCACTCTCTTACCTACCCTCTGTCCTTTTCTGAAAATTAATATGGGCTTGGATTCAAAAAAAAAAAAAAACCCAGAACATTTCCAGTTTTATTTTCAGTTTTCTTCATGTCATTGAAGGTATAAATTCTTCATGTACATCTTTTTTTTAATAATGGAACTGATGCAAAACATCAAACTAGGTGAAGACTGATGCCGGGGTACAAACTTTTCACAACCACTTAACAGAAGACATAAGGTGACTCTCAGTCTTGAATACAAAATCTGTTTCTGTACAAATCAAATATGACCTTGGTGAGTGCTGAAGGGCTGACTTCTATTTTTTGATCTTGAAAGTTTATTAGAGTAATTGTAGAAGTATTGGAGTGGTCTTATTTTGAAAGCCAAATGCTATGTAGAATGCCAATTTTTTTTTTTTTTTTAAATACAGATTCCCTTCAAAGGAAGTCTCTTAAAATCGATTTAAAGTAGAGATCTTCTCCAATATGCTGTCCTCAATTGACTTCCCAGCATTGGAAACATGTTGAATAAAATACTTTTACAATATCCCTTCCTTTTTCTAATTGCATAGATATTCACTTGACACATTTCACAAGTGATGCTTAAGAAGAAGTTCTCCTTTATTAATCCCACATTGGGGAAATTATTTTCATCTTTAAATGCCTACATACTATATATTTTCTTACCAATTCCAATGAGTAAGACAGTAGACATTTCCTGATACACTACTATTGTTTCTCATACTGGATTATGATGACAAACAATATCAGCGCATCGTGAAGTGTCTTCACAAAATCCCTGAGCTGTACCAAAAGCCGGTTGGAAGAACACATGAACTAGTGCGGGGCAACGTGATGTCGTCATCCCTGCTGACGTTACGCATGCGCCACAGCCACTATATTGCGTTAGCTCCCGTTCTCGTTGTTCTCACAGTAGAGGCGACTCGTGTTGTTCAAGGACAGGGAACAGCCGCCACATTTTTTTTTCCTCCGTTAAATAGTTAAGCAGCAGGCAGCAGTAGTTCAACGGCACCATGGCCGATAAAATGGATATGTCTCTAGATGACATTATCAAGCAGAACAGGCAGCAGGGAGGCGGAGGTCGCGGTGGCAGAGGCCGCGGCCGGGGAGCCCCAGGCCGCGGCGGCGGCGCTGGCCGCCTCGGAGGCGCCGGAGGAGGAGGAGGAGGAGGAGGATTTGGAGGCCGAGGCGCTGGTTCCGGCCCCATGAGGAGCCGACAGAACCTCAACCGTGGTCGAGGCAGACCGACTCCTTACAACAGGGTATGAGAAAGAAAGTTAACGGAATGA
>JAOPHQ010003737.1:0-145000 GCA_030340625.1 Merluccius polli
CCCCCCCCCTTTCTCTTGTTGCCTCTCTCTAGTCATCTCTATCATTTCGAGGAGAGGAATCCTGAAAAAGAGTCAGGACCCTTGCAGCCAAAGAACAAAAGAAGAAGACAAATCTTCAGACGAATCTTCGCTATGTGACCGATCTAGACATTTCTAGAACGCATTTTAACACCCTTCCTCACACCTTAAATAATAAGAAGGCATTGATGAGACATGATTTAACCTAAGTAACTGCAAAGGAATCACCTATTAGCAGTGGCGGCCATATTGCAGTCCACTTTCCGCTTTCTGTTTCCGTGGTCAACCTCAAAACTGACTTTATGCCACGGCCAGTGGGTGTTTCCGGTGCTCAATAAATTATACAGAAATGGGATGAGGGGGAGGGAAGACATTTTGGATAGTTCTTCAGACACTTGGAGATGAGCTGCACCACTTCCATGTAAAACCGGTATCTTCTGTGAACCAGTAGAACAACTCCTACACAAAGTTCAATAGTCCATGTAAACGTCATCATATCAGTGAACCGATGCTCAACCAATCCACTCTCTGCTCTCCCAGAATAATAACTATTGCTATTTGCGGTTTGTGACAACGCATTGGTTGGATATACACTTATTTACACTGCACCATGTGATCTGGGAACCATTCATGGCCCATTTAAAGGAGGAAAACATTCTGCAGTCTTTGCAGTGTGTCCCTCCATTTTGTCCACTTGTATCCACAAGTAGAGTGTCATATCGTACTTTGCTGTGTCATGAATGTCATGAGAACAAATACATGCACGGTTGCGCTCAACTGCCTATATACTCATTCTGGAAATGTCTCTCTATAATGTCATATTTCATGTGAAATATTGTCTCTTCCCATATTTCTGTTTCATGTAAAGGGTTGAAAGATCATTTCATTATTTGAATGGTAATCATTTTTCTAAAGGAACATTTTCCAGATTGCGGTATTTGTGTAACTCAAGTCAAATCTACTGTGTAATTGCATTTAATTAAGGGATATATTTGCTCAGCACTACCAGTCCCAGGGTTTACAATACTGACAATATTTTTTATAACACAATTTTGTATTTTTGTAACTGTTTGTGTTTATTCTCATGTTGTTTGTCTTTCTTTGTTATTTTTTTGTATTGATCTCCCACTTTAAAAAACAACAAGTACGAATATGAATTATTAATCAGTTCCCTCTGTTTTGCATTTGATTCCCTCAGAAAAGTACTGCCTTAAATGTCAAGTTATATTGTTGAACAATGCATTTTGCCATTCTGAAATAAAAATGTTGGTTAGTAAAATTGTGCAGCCTTTGCTCCTAAACATTGTAATGGTCAATGTACTGCCACCTATCGAGTTGAAGTGTTTGTTCTCATGCGTGTTCATTACTCATTGGTGTATCTCTATGAATGTGAATCAGTTTTAACCCTCATCTGTTTATCTTGAAATGTGAAACTTTATGTGATTTGTTGTGCTGTTTTATCATGTCAGGAAATTTTAGCAAAATACGTTTTTAATCTCAAAAGGCTCTCCTGGTAAAACATGTAAATAAAATGCTTAAATACACACAGGAGAACACATGTTATGTATGTGTTGTATTGAATATGACACAGGGTGTGATTGTTCATGAGACATTTGATTTGGGTTTTGACATGGACTTATTCCCGGGGCTAATTGTGTTGTTTCAGAGTAGAAAAAATGATGTAGTAACTGAATGCACTGAAATAGACTGTGGCCGAAATGAGGCAATATTATTGATATGTTTATTGTTATAGTTTATGTTATGTATGTTTGAGGGTTAAATGGGAAGCTGTGTCTGAGGATATTGTTGGAGTTACACACACTGGCTCATTTGTAAAAAAAAAAAAAAAAAAAAAAAAAAATCCCAAAAAAGATTTCTAAATAAAATTGTTAAAATTAATAATGTTGATGTCAACCCCTTAATGACATTAGGAATCAGCAGTTAAAAATAGTTGTAGTGACTCCAGATCTTAATGTATATATATTCAGATATGCTCTCATTCAATTCATTTGTAAAAGGGGTCAGAAAGGTTGTATAAGTTTTAATCAACTGTCTGTTATGATCTGCTACATTAGATCATTTTGGTCAAGGTTAAAAATATAACATCTTAATAAAAGCATTTAACATCGCCAACCAAGCCGTTGTGTTGTTTCATGTCTAATTCTGTGAGCAAAAAGAGACAAAAATGTCTGTGAAGTTGTATATTATTATTTGGGTAACACTTTAGATTAGGGACCCACATATTCACCATTAACTAGTTGCCAAGATCATCGTTTATGTACAACAACTTCCTTACTTACTATCAATAAGCAGCAATTAGGAGGTTATTGAGGGAAAACTCTAATATTAAAGTTAATGGCCTAGTAGTTGTAGAATATGGTCATGCAGAATAATGCATTAATAAGTGCTTTATAATGACTAATAAAGAGCCAATATGCGTGCTTATAAGCAACTAATGGTGAATATGTGGTCCCTAATCTAAAGTGTTACCCTTATTTGTGTTAATGTGCTCTAAACACACTCTTTGTGTGCCGTTTGCGTGTGTGTGTGTGTGTGTGTGTGTGTGTGTGTGTGTGTGTGTGTGTGTGTGTGTGTGTGTGTGTGTGTGTGCGCGCGCGTGTGTGTGCGTGTGTGTGTGTGTGTGTGTGTGTGTGTTCCTGTGATGTGGTGCCATGGCCACAAGATGGTGCTACCAGGTTGTTTAGCAGCAGCCTGCTTTGTATGGAGGCATGTTGAAAAATTGCAAATCATTGTATGTCAATGCACAAATCACAAAAACCTGAATTACAATCATATTATACAAACATATTACAATCACTATCTGTCATATTATATCATCTCACTGCAATAGTTTGGCGGTGTGTTGGTGCATGATGGGGCCCAGCATCATCAGCAGGATGATCACACATTAGGACACATGCATTCAATAGGGTCTCGTTGCAAAAGACCCCCCAAATGTGTGTGATGGGCGACCCCTGTGTTTGGCCCACGCCACGATGCCTCTGTGAGAAGGGTATCAGTAATGTGTGGCGTGTGATCATGACTGGATCCAGGCGGTGTTTGGCTCCCCCTAGCGGTGCATCTTTCAGGGGTCTGCGTTTTAAAAAAAAAAAAAACGGACCCTCAGTTGGCCCATGTTGTGCTTGTTGGGTGTGAAGGTATGTGGCTTACAGTGTGGCCACATTAATTTAATGTACGCACTGTCGATGTATTGCGCGTAACTGTGAGTAATGGTAATGGTAATGGTAACTATTCAAATACTCTGAGAAATAACATCCGGGCTTTGACCTGGAGATTTGGGGTTAGCGGTCACATACAACGATTACATTATCTTTCCTTGCAGATCTCTGGCAGATCACACACACACACACACACACGCACGCGCACGTAAACATTATCAGAACACATTTAGGACATTGAGGACATTGTCCGGTCTGAAAATGTAAAGCATATGACATATTTATTAAGAAATAAGATTAGAAACTCCCACTTCAAGCTCTCGCCATCATATTTCAACAACTTAATGTGGGATTTAACCGCTCTTTGTCTTTTTATGCTCTGGGGAACAACCAGCATTTGCACAATTTTTTTTAATGAATTTTCATGTAACGATTGTTTGTGATGATTGTGTGCCCTATTGTTCTGTGTTTAAGCTTTAGCTTGCCATCCTTAGCTTCCTTCCTTTTTAAAATTGTTTTGTTTTTTCCTGCGCAAAATCCCCATGTGATATAGGATATTAGGCCTACGTACAAAATAGTGTGGATGTCCAAACAGTGCTATCAATCAACAATATTGTAACATCCTGACACATTCGCAGTAAATTTAAAAGTAAGTATATATAAAATAATAAATACAAATTAAAACAACTGTAATGATTACGTCTGGATAAACTTCTGAACATTGATTCAGTATTCTGTGTATTCATAGGCATATCTAAAGTCCACAGCGAGACATCAACAACTCTTCATCCTTTTGTCAAACTAGACTTTATGGCGCCGGTGGCTGATAATGTATACCTACAGTCTGGTGTTGCTTCTGACCCCCCCCCCCCCCCCCCCCCCCACCCCCACACACACACACACACACACACACACACAACATAACTAAAATACATGGACTAAAAAATGACACTTATGCTAGTCATATGCTTAGTCAACTAATGTGATTACATTCGCTTAATCCGCCTGTGTCCTCACCATATCCTGCCTGCAAGGAACTTTTTATGACACCTCCAATCTGTTCAGATTGGAGGTCCAGTCATGCTTCGCAGAACACGACCATAACTGCCTGCCTGTAACTGTATCTGGGTAACTGTGTCAATGTGACCTTAAAGGGATAGTTCTGATTTTATTGAAGTGGGATTGTACAAGGTACTAAAAAAAAGTCAGGTGGGCCTTTTTTTAGGCGGCTAAAATACGCATTGCTTAGCGTCTGCACTGGTACAGCTGTCTGCCTCTAGATAAGTACCTTCTACTGTAGCAATACACTGACTCTAGATAAGTACCTTCTAATGTAGGTAATACACTGATTCTAGATAAGTACCTTCTACTGTAGCAATACACTGACTCTAGATAAGTACCTTCTACTGTAGCAATACACTGACTCTAGATAAGTACCTTCTACTGTAGTAATACACTGACTCTAGATAAGTACCTTCTACTGTAGCAATACACTGACTCTAGATAAGTACCTTCTACTGTAGTAATACACTGACTCTAGATAAGTACCTTCTACTGTAGTAATACACTGACTCTAGATAAGTACCTTCTACTGTAGTAATACACTGACTCTAGATAAGTACCTTCTACTGTAGTAATACACTGACTCTAGATAAGTACCTTCTACTGTAGTAATACACTGACTCTAGATAAGTACCTCATACTGTAGGTAATACACTGACTCTAGATAAGTACCTTCTACTGTAGGTAATACACTGACTCTAGATAAGTACCTCATACTGTAGTAATACACTGACTCTAGATAAGTACCTTCTACTGTAGGTAATACACTGACTCTAGATAAGTACCTCATACTGTAGTAATACACTGACTCTAGATAAGTACCTTCTACTGTAGTAATACACTGACTCTAGATAAGTACCTTCTACTGTAGTAATACACTGACTCTAGATAAGTACCTTCTACTGTAGGTAATACACTGATTTTTTTTCAATTTAATAGAAAAGCAAATGACTGAAGGAACAGTGCCATGAAAATGATTTGAGTGAGTGTGGTTTCGTTTCATTGATTTGATTTGATTCTATTAGCCTAGTGACGGCCACTCAATTTGATGTTTGTCATGGTGCTAACACGTGAAAAGGCAAAAAAAAAAAGGCAAAAAAAACATCCACCACAAAATATGCGCTTATTTTGATATTACAGTGTCAAACTTGTGCCTTAAAACGTTTCACTGAGTGAGTCATGTGCTTATTATAAACCATTTGTAGGCCTAGATGACCACTGATACATTTATTACACACAGCATACCATTAGATGTAGATGTTAAAGGGATAGTTCAGATTTTGGGTTGTATATAAGGTACTTATCTAGAGACAATGCTGTCTCCATAATAAAACAAATAAAATGGCATAAATTACCTCTTAATGGTATCAATAACAATCAATAACAAACCTCAATAACAAATCATCGCGAAATAAGAAAGAAATACAATGTTAAATACAATCAATCAGTAAAACAAGGGTATGGGTAAGCAAAAGTTGAAGCATCTGCAGCAAGCATCACTAGTTCAGTTCACAAACCATAGTTCAACATTTAGCATATAAGTGGAGTGCATATTATAATATTTCATATAATAATAATAATAATAATATAATAACACAGGAGTGTGTGTGGTTGATAGCTGGTCTACAGCCTCACCTGGCCTGAATCAGTCTGACTCAGGCTGTAAACCAGCTATATATATATATATATATATATATATATATATATATATATATATATATATATATATATATATATATATATATATATATATATGTAACATAACCTTTGACTGTAGAGAACAATGGAGCACTGCATTAAAGTCTCTGCAAGCGCACTTCCATTTGAGTGGTTTTTAGTTAGTTAGTTGTTTTTTTAAGCACAATCACCTTGACACTATGAATATGTATGCTCAATTCGCCCTTCAGGATGCGACCAACGCATGACCGAGTTATCTCAATATTGACATGATAACGTACTGGAGACTCGAATATGTGTCATTTTTTACAGTACCCGCTGATGACATTTTTTAAGCTTTGTTTTTTATTCAGTGAACTTCGCCTGTCTCCTATTATTCGTCCCTGACTGCAATTCTTTAAAGATACCAAGACAGGACCTTGGCTCCTTTTGAAACTGCTTCCCTCTCCCTGTCACGGACATGTCCCTGTGTGTGTGTGTGTCTTCCTGTCCTACACTCCTGTCATCCATCAGCTCATCACCTCTCCAGTATGTCAACTCCGGCTTTCCTCCCACTCATCGCTGTTTCTGCCGTAGTGGTAGCCACCCGCCGGCTCACTGGTCTATTTTGATTTTCTCTGTTAGTGTCCTCACGCTTGTTACTTGATTTAATGCCTGTTTGTCTCCTGTGCTTCAGGATCCCGGCCAGCCTGTCTACTTGCCTGACTGCCTTCCTGTCCTGCTAACCTGCCTGCTTACTCCCACTCTCACGCTACCGCCGTCAACCACGCCGCTTAGTCGTCTCCATTCCAATCTCGCTTGGCTCTCCTTGCTCAAACTTTGTTCACCAGTGCTAAGTGAAAAACCTTCATATCTCATTTTGAGTATTCTTTATCTGAACCGGTTAAAAGCTGGACAATGTGCATCCACCTCAGCCTCTGCCGAAATACATTTTGATTGTGTTTTGAAATTGTAAAAGCCATTAAAAACAATAACCCCAGACACACAGGAATCTCAGAATAGACTGTGAATAAGGTCTAATAACCTAGAATATTTATTGATGTGACATATTCTGGAAAACAGACACATATTATTGTATGTAAAAATACAATGCTGTCTCCATAATAAAACAAATAAAATGGCATAAAATACCTCTTAATGGTATCAATAACAATCAATAACAAACCTATCATCGCGAAATAAGAAAGAAATACAATTTAAAATACAATCAATCAGTTAAACAAGGGTATGGGTAAGCAAAAGTTGAAGCAGAAGCAGTTTTGGATGAACATTTAAAAGTTGTTGTCCCAGTACTTGTGTAAGGAAAGCAGTGCATATATATATATATATATATATATATATATATATATATATATATATATATATATATATATATATATATATATATATTTATTTATTTATTTATACAGGAGTGTGGGGTTTTGAGGATGCCCCTGACTGTAATGCTATCCAGAGTCGAGCCATGAGGTGCTTGGGGTGCATAGATACTGCAAAGTGGGCTATTGAAGGGGACATGGGATGGGAGTCATGCCTTGTAGAGCAGAGATGTGAAACAGTTCGGCTGTGGAACCGCCTTATCCAGTTGCCAGAGGAAAGGTTGAAGAAAAAGATCTTTAATCGGGACAGAGCACACAGGTATCCTTGGTCTAGAGAGGTTTCTGCAATATTTTCTCTTTCTGATTTATATTTTATTTTTGGGAACAATTTGCAGTGTAATATAAATTTAGTTAAACAAAAATTGCAGTCCATAAGGAACAATGGAAAGAGGAGATTTGGAAGAAGCCAAAGCTCAGAAATGATGTTCAAATTAAAGAAGATTACTTCACAGAACCTTATATAACATTTAATTTAAAGAGAGGGCAGAGGGTCCCTATGTGCTCAGTTAAGAACTGGTACCTACCACTGGCAATTGAGGTAGGCAGATATAAAGGTATTCCAGAAGAGCAACGTTTATGTCATTTTTGTGATCTTGGTGTTGTTGAGGATGTGTTTCATGTGTTTCATTTTGTGTTTCATTGCCCTGTGTATAGTGACTTGAGAAATTGTCTGTTTGAAAAAATTCAGTTGAAGAACCCTGATTTATTTTGGTTGTCTGAAGGTAATATGTTGAGTTGGCTCTTTAATGAGGAGACTTTTATCTTAGCAAAATGTATAGAAAGGGCTTGGCAACTAAGACAGAGAACACTGTATCCAACAAAATAGGACATTTTTGTCATGGAAATTGAATGTTTTGAAACGTTTTCTTTTTGAATTTGTGGAACTGTATATTATGATTTGACATGTGGCCATCCTGGCTGTTGTTGTTGTCTAGTGTCTTGTAAGCCCATATGGGTTGGGCACCAATGGTACAGGACACTTAAATAAACACATCAATCAATCAATCAATCAATCATATACACGTGTCGGTAGGACTATTGTGGAATAAAATATCCGTGCATGTCCCTATGGAGCTCGTTATTCACGTACGCCCCGAGCGACCTCCTTGAACGTCTTCCCGTCGAGGACCAGGATGAAGCCAGCCTGCCCTGGGTTCGTGCAGACCGACGTCACCACCACTCCTGTGAGGGGAGAGGAAATCAAGCCTTTCATTAGACAGAGAGAAAGAGAAAGGAGTTTTAAAAAAAATGAAGTAAAAAGTTTTAAAAAACAATGGATCCGTCTTCACATTTAAGGGATGCACTTTGTTTTGGGCCGTATTTGACTTGCATTCACTTAACTGAAGCTCAGCACAGCACTATATATTTTGTGCAGTATACCACCTAACAATGTTAGAAGCAATTACTGATGCTGTGTGTGTGTGTGTGTGTGTGTGTGTGTGTGTGTGTGTGTGTGTGTGTGTGTGTGTGTGTGTGTGTGTGTGTGTGTGTGTGTGTGTGCGTCACAATGTCAGAATGTCCACACAAACGTAAGAACTGAACTAAGCCTCAACTTGTTCGTAAAACTTTGATTTGAAAACCATTCATCGGACTCTTGGAGGCTAGTGCGTGGGTCCGCTTACGGTACTAGGACCACCGGTTGAGAAACACAGTTTCGGTAACACACACACACACACACACAGTATGATTGACGCACCGTCGTCCTCTGACTCTGCGTTGGGCCTGGGGATGAACACCGGCTCTGAGGGCCAGCAGTTGTCCTCGTTCCACCTCACCATCTCCCTGGTTTCTGTGTCCAGCTTTGCGACCTGCAGAGAGGGGAGGTGATGGGCGACAGATGTTTGAGGAGGAGCTGAGGCTTGAAGTAGGTTTACATGTTAACAACCCGGGAGGTCTGGTAAATTACAACACATTACAACTGACAATGTGTTTGTGTAATGTGACAGACCGACAGAAAGATACCAGTAGACAGATAGTGTGACAATCACGACAAGCAATCGCTTCAAAGACCACGTACCATAAACTCTCCAGCTGAAACTAGGCCAGCAGGTTATTAGGTTATGTGTTGTAAGAACAAATGCCTACGCTCCCTATACAAAATGTATTCTGATCAAGCCAAAACAGAGAACAAAGTGCAAGATCTAGTCAGTGCCATGTGGTGTTGAATACACAGAAAGGTCAAATTGTTAGTTCCCACCCGCAAGCTTATGCAAGGACGCGTTCTGAAGCTTATACAACTCCATGTGCAAAAGTAGGCTGTGTTCTAATCGGTTGTTTTAGTGATAACGACACGTTGTAAAGCTAAGGATAAAATTGTCACTTATAAACGACATGATGTTATTCTTAAAGGAGCAGGAAGACCTGCATAAACCTGCGTAGGGCCACGGCAACGTAGAGCCAGAAACAGCAGAAGAAACAGACTGTGGACACACGTGAGATGTAGTTTGTGCATTTGATTTGTAAATGTATGGAAATCTACAAATAAAACATAAACATAAGACCATCTGTATAAAATACACCACTTATCGTTATGTGATTATTATGCGGTGATGATTATTTCAACACATTTTGCACGATTCAAAACGCTTCCTTTTCCGTAGTCCAGTATATCCTGTCGGTTTTTTTTATATAACTGGATGACGTCTGAAGAACCATCTCAACAGCAACATCGCTTCCAGTGAGGAAAGGAAGCCATTCCCTTCTGAACAGTTAATGTCTCCCTCAGTGGCACTGGATGATTGTTTGATCGTTGGACCGGACATTTTCAACCATTGGCACTCGAAATGTTTGGGCTGTTGGGCTTTGAAGATGTTGTTGCTTGTTGCGGCAAATGCGCAAATCCTGCTTCAAACTATACTTCCCAGCTTCTGTTAAGTCACTTGTCAATTCTCAGTTCTGCCAATGGCTTCCTAGTTGTGTATATATAGCATGGGCAGGAACAATCTGTTTCCTATTTGAAACTACTTTGTAACTATTCTCTATTCGCTGGCGTCAGCAGGAATGTGACATATTGAGGTCCCCGCTTGTTGGACACATACTGGTTGATGTGGCTGTAGGGACTCAAGTAAAGCAGTTGTTCATCAACAAAGGTTTTGCATTGTTTAAAAACAATAATCATGTTTTAATGTTACCTCTGTTGCCACAGCGGACTTCTCTGCACAGCATCCATAGACAAACCGGTGCTTCTTGCCATTGATGTCATAGTTAATTCTGGGTAATTCAAAACCTATGGGAATGCACAAAAATGGTTTAACATCACTTGGGTTCAAACTTGACACATATATTTGGTCATTTAAGCAGGCAGCAGTTTATCCAAAAGCGTTTTACACAACACAGTCTTGTAGATACATATCTGAGATGGATACGTGTAATGAGCAGGTAGGGGTCACATGAGATGCGAGCGCCATTGACAAAATCAGTTTGATCGCTTGGTTTTCCATTGGAATGGCCTAACTTTTGTCGGACGCCCTGTTCCTATTTATTCGCTGGCTGAAGAAAATACGAGTTTCTCTGAATATGAATGATCACTCACTCTCCGGGACCGCAAGTGTTAACCTTAACCCATAGACCCCTTTTCTGTTCATAAACCATAAGGTTAATTTGTGGTCAGGGCTTTCCCTGACCTGACCAGACACTTAGCAAACACGGGCTATAAGGTTTTTGTTAATGTAACGTTTATCTGAATATGTCCAGCAATGAAACTTGGGAGGCATGGTTATAAAGTTATAACGTGCTACCAGTTATGAAGTGTTTATTTGTATGGCTTTATGAGGTTAGTATCTAAGCTCTTGGCTCAACCTCAACACGGCCACCATCAAGAGTTACCTTTTTACCTCTGGTATCCAAGAACGACGGGTCTTAAGTGAACGCACCTTTAGGCATCTTGCTTAGGGATGCCTACACTTAGACTGCTACAGATATCGGGGTTCAAACCCAGAACCTTTCGGCTAGGACACCCTAACCACCTGTGCCGAGTGCGATGGAGTTCATGTTTACCTTCGCAGACCACTTCAGGCGTGCAGAGCACTTTTCCATCTTTGTCCTTGACGGCGGTGGCTGTGGTGAGCGAGGTGGTCACCAGGTTCTCCCCTGCGGCGCCCTACAGACCAGAGGAGACACATCATTAGAACCATTTTGTACTTTCAGGTCTGAATTCTGTGTTTTGTTTTGACTGCAGCCGTTTGTTCAAAATGATTTGAAATGTTGGGCGTCTACAGAATCCTTAAACGGCGGGTTTCTGTGGAGAATCGTGACGGATAGTCATCTCAAAAGATGTGCAGTGCAATGTGCATAAGGGGTGAGGGTTGGGGCGGGGCCAACATGGTGGGCCTATTTTGAACAAAAGCGTGTGTAGTGAGAAAAGTGTGTTGTGGAATAAACTTCATATAACACTTAACACTTAACTTGACAAAATAAGAGAGTTCAGGAGACCTGAAGTATGAAAGGTAAAGACTTTATTTGTACTTGAGAGCAAGCACAAATATAGCCGAGTTGGTTTGACAATGAACTGATATTCTTGACTCAGACTTCAGGTTATATTGGCTACCTTTGTGGTTTCCTCCTCCATGCACTAATCTATGGAGGACTAAAATTGCCAAAATTAAATAAATAAATACACCATTAAATAATTACTTAAATGTGTCATTAATTAATTAAAATTGGAATTAAATACTTAAATGTGTCATTAATTCATTAAAATACCGATTAATTTTATGTTAAAAAAAACCCATAATCATTTCACTATTTAATTAACTTACATTTACATTTCATGATTTACATTTACATTTCATGATCCTGTGTTGCAGTGCTTCATGAATTGTCAAACTGTCAAACTCGCCCATCAAAGTCAGTGGGTGGGGCTAACGCTAATCTAGTCTGATCCATTGCTTTGGTCTGAAGTAGAGTGCCTGGTTAGAGAAAATGGAGGATCTTCATGAACTTTCTAGGGAGTTGGTGAGAGACGTTTTAGACTTAGCAGAGGATGTGGAAGCAGGACCAGAAAGTTTTGTTTAATAGAGTATCTAAACCAACGTAGAGGGGAATAGCGCCACCCAGTGTATTGGAATGTGTTCACTAGCTCTGCATCAATCCATTTTCTGGAATTGATTTGCCTTGACCTTAACCAATCAGGCATTAGGATCCGCCTACCAACTTTGATGGGCGAGTTTGACAGTTTGACAATTCATGAAGCACTGCAACACAGGATCATGAAATGTAAATGTAAATCATGAAATGTAAATGTAAATTAATTAAATAGTGAAATGATTATATATGTTGTTGTTTTTTACATAAAATGAATCTGTATTTTAATGAATTAATGGCACATTTATGTATTTAATTCCAATATTAATTAATTAATGACACATTTAAGTAATTATTTAATGGTGTATTTATTTATTTAATTTTGGCACTTTTAGTCCTCCATACTAATCAACCAATCGCAACAACCTATACATTGTTTACTTATTCGAACCTAAAGATTAGGCTCCTCCCCTGTGGCCCTTTCACACCTCCACACCAGCTGGACATACCATTACACTTCTGCAGCACATGTCCTTGTGAGATAAAATTAACTACAAACTAAATCCCTGACTTGAGGTAGTTTACATATAACAAATACCAATCTTTAGCCTAGAAATCTAGACGCCCCTAGCGGCAGCAAATTTAATTTGCAGCCAAGGGGCTCTAGCCTTTTGTCATCATTTTGCGCTGCTGGAAACAGAAAATCTGTCAGGCCAATCACAGCGTGAGGGGCGGAATCGGAAGCCGGGCTACCATGACGACAGAGTTGCGACGGTTCCGTGTTAGAGGTAAACAATGGCTGCTGCTGCTGGCGAACGGTTGTCTTTCCACTCGGCTTTGGCCGCGACTCTTCAAGACTTGAAGTTAACATTTTCTTTGAGAAAAGAACAAAGAACGGCACTGAAGTCTTTCCTCGAAAATAAATATGTATTCGGAGTTTTGATTAATTACGTAGCGCCGTCGCTCTGACTACGTCACCTTCTTCGTTGCTCTGATTGGTTGTAGCGCTATCCTATTGCGTGCAGAGGAAACTTGAAAGACAACCGTTTATCCCGCCCACACTGCCGATGGAGCAATGCCAGACCCTACTTTCTGATGTGGGTCTGGCTTGCCAGGCTAACCAATCTTAAGTAAAGTAACAAATGGTGAACAAAGATGCGTGGCAACCTGTATAAGCACAATGAAAATCACGTCTACCCAATAAATATTCATTCAATGTAATGTCAACTTCCGTTGCCGCACCTTGCTGCGACTCGGGCACGAGAGTTCGTATGATTGTTTTATTGTTTGTTATGAGTCCAATCTAAGTTTGTTTCGTCTTCAAGAGTGCTGTTTGTCAAGTTTGTTAAGTGTGCTAAGTTCGTTAAGCTGACCCGTCAGAATGTGGAAGATTGTCAGTGTATTTCTGGTGATTCTGATCATCACGTCTATTGTCTGGGCGGAATACGCCGACGGGACCGCCAGGCCTCCTGGAGACAAACAGGTGCCACGGGCTTACGGACGAGATTGGCTCCTATCCCTTCGGAACAGAGCCACCCCGACACCCGGTTTATTGGAAGAGGTACCGGATCATCTGCGAGCGAGGAAAAGGCCGCGCAAGCGAGGCAGGAGAGGTGGTATTCAGCAACGTCTCCGGCGGCGACACGGGAAGTTACCTCTACCTTCAATCATCTTTAGTAATGCGCGTTCACTGAGGAATAAGTTGGACGAACTTCGCCTAAATACGAGGATCTGCCATGACTATCAGGAGTCATGCTTGATGATTTACACGGAGACTTGGCTCCAGGCTGACTTCCCAGACCAGCTGGCCCAGGTACAGGGGTTTACTAACGTCCGCTTGGACAGAGAAGGCAGCTCGGGGAAAAAGAGGGGAGGTGGAGTTTGCGTTTTCATTAAGGACTCCTGGTGCACGAACTATGTGGTGAAGGACAAGGTGTGTACACCCGATGTAGAACTTTTATGCATAAGCCTAAGACCATTCTATCTACCCAGAGACTATGGAAATATTTTTGTCTGTGCTGTATACATTCCTCCAAGTGGCAACGCAGCGAAAGCTGCACCACGTATCGCGAATTGTGTACACGAGCAATTACAAAATAAGCCCGATGCACCTATATTCGTCTTGGGTGACTTTAACCACTGCAACCTAAACAGCGCGCTTCCTGGGTTTCAGCAGTACGTTAAAAACAGCACTCGAAAAGACAAAATATTGGACAAGTGTTACGGTAACATAAAGGACAGCATCAGACATAAAAAAAGAGCCTTCCGAAACAAAGATACAATGGAACTGAGGAGCGTCCAAAAAGAACTCAAATGGAAACTGAGAGAGGCACGCGAGCAGCATAGACTAAAGGTTAAAGACACGTTTTTAACTAAGGACACCAAAAAGATGTGGGACTGCATAAAGGACATGACAAACTTGAACAGGGGGAAAAGGGAGCTCTATGTTTGTAATGAACTGGAGAGGGCAAATGATTTTAATATGTTTTATAAGAGGTTGGATACTGAGGAGGGCAGGGACTTATCAGTTAACACATTATGTGATCCCATTAAGGATAGGATAGTAATTGACACTGATACTGTTGTAAAGGCTTTTAGGGCTTTGCACACAAGGAAGGCCAGTGGGCCAGATGGGATCTCACCCTTAATCCTGCATGAATTTGCCCATGAACTTGCACCAGCCTGGGGCCCATTATTTCAGCTTTCCGTAGATACACATAGTTTACCAACACAATGGAAGAAAGCTGTCATAATACCAGTGCCAAAGAAATCATGCACACGAGATAATAACGACTATAGACCAGTTGTGCTTAACGTCAGTTGTTATGAAATCATTCGAACGGATTATGCTGGGAGAGTTACGCACACAGGTCCAACATCTCCTTGATCCCTATCAGTTTGCTTACAGAGATGGGAGAAGCACTGCAGATGCGTTAAGCACTACATCCCATCTCATATTAAAGCACTTGGAAAACACCAAGGCATTCGCCAGACTACTTTTTATGGATTTTAGTTCCGCGTTCAACACAATTGTGCCTCAAACGCTTTTAGATAAGATGGATGTGAACCCTTTTATGATAAAATGGTACCAAGCTTTTCTCACTGACAGAACACAACAAGTCAAAGTTAATTCTACCATTTCTGACACTATTATCATCAACACTGGAGTGCCCCAGGGTTGTGTAAGTTCTCCCCTGTTATTCACATTGTACACAAATGAATGTAGAAATCATTAAACAAATAATTACATAATCAAATTCTCAGATGATACAGCCAGATTCAGTCTGATGATGCAGGATTCTGACGCCTCTGTCTACCCGTCAGAGATAGACAGGGTTGTGTTGTGGTGTGAATCTAATAATTTGGTTTTAAATGGGAGTAAAACAAAATAAATTATCTTCGACCCTAGATCCATAGGTAATCATAACATAGTGACAATTAACAGGGAGGCAGTGGAACAGGTAACCACATATAAATACCTAGGTGTTATGTTTGATTCTCAGTTAAAATGGACCCAGCATGTTGAGGTTTTATGTGTGAGGATTAGCCAGCGTATTCATTTTCTGAGAAGGCTGAGAGTGTTTGGCATTGATAAGGACATTATGCTAACATTTTATAGGGCTGCCATTGAATCCATTATCAGATATGGCATCATAATATGGTATGGGAACCTGTCTGTTAAACTTAAAGCTCAATTACAAACTCTTATCAAGAGAGCTGGGAAGATAATGGGTATGCCCTCCTATACCTCACTGCAAGAACTATTTGATGTAACAGTTAAAAAGCAAGGAATACAAATCTCAGAGGACACAGAGCATATTCTACATGGCGAGTATGAACTGTTGCCCTCAGGAAGAAGATATAGGGTACCAAACCACAAAACAAATAGGTTTGAACAATCCTTGGTCCCTTGGTCAATCAAACTACTTAACAGTAAGCCTTAGTAGAGGAACGGAGTTTGGGTGAGTTTGAATTTGAGTTAGGGCAGTGTGCAATATATGTGGGGGTGGGGGATGGGGGGGTTGATCTATGTATTGATTGATTATTATGTACTGTCTGCATTGGTGTAGTTTTTTACAATAGGGCAGTGTGCAATAGTTGTGTGGGGGGTGTCTGTGTTGTGCAATATGTGTGTGTGTGTGTGTGTGTGTGTGTGTGTGTGGGTGGGTGGGTGGGTGTTTAAGGGGGGGAGGGGTCTATTTATTATCATAGGCTATGTATGTGTGCAGGTACAGGTGTGGGTTGGTGTGGGTGGGGGGGTTGGTCATGTGTGTGGATGTGAAGTTGACCTATATCTATGTTTGCATGTATCTGTGTTTTCCGGTGTCAGCTCATTTACTTTCTATGTTATATGTATGTGTCCTAACTTTTTTTGTAACCATGCTCTCTCGATTGCCCAAGACAAATTTCTCTACCTAGAGACATTAAAGGATCATCTTATCTTATCTTATCTTATTCCACCAATTGACTACAATACCACAATTTATGATTGTAGAATCCACTCAGAGTATGCAATGATTAAACTTTTGAGGTAACGTTAACTAATAAAACATAAGTAAGTGTAAGTAGAATAGAGACAAAGAGACTAGAGTGTGTGACTGTAAGTGACTGTGTGTGACTGTAAGTGACTCTTCCCAGGTCTACTTTTACGACAGTCACAGGGTTAGCAGTTGCCCCCGGCCCCCCCTCTGACCGGGAGACACAAGGGGAAGATACAGATGTGCGATTCTCTTGCTGTGTACTTAACAACTGCATGGGGCCGTATGGTCAACATAATAGACAAGGTTCATCCCAGTGTCGGCAGGATGTTTCCAGGAGTATTTAAGGTGATTTAGTCACCTTGATCAGTGACTGATCCTTGAGAACCTCAATATAAAGCTTCTGGAGAACGCATCATCTGTCCTGTTCCCTTCAGGCCAACCCTGAGAATCGAACTAATATTGGGGGGCACTAAACATCTAAGAGTACATTTCTCCCACAAGTGCAGGTTTCGTTTCTCACCGAGTCCACCTGCAGAGGAAGTGCGAATCTCCTGTAGGCGGGTTTGTTGTAGGCCACGCTCTGCGACTCCGCGTTCCCCTTCAGCTTGTCCAGGTAGAACATGTCGTAGAGGCTGCTGTCGTCGTAGCCGATGACGTCGAAGATCACGTGACCGTTTTCCTCGAAGGCGTTCACGTGATGGTAGACCACCATTTGCCCCGCGTAGTACTTGGTGCCCACCTCTTTGCCGGTGTTTCTGTCTATCAGGTGAATCAGCGTCTGGTGGAAGAAGAAGAAGAAGAAGAAGAAGAAGAAGAAGAAGAAGAAGAAGAAGAAGAAGAAGAAGAAGCAGAAGAAGAAGAAGAAGAAGAAGAAGAAGAAGAAGAAGAAGAAGAAGAAGAAGAAGAAGTCATGACTTAATTCAGCTTTGTGCAACCTGTCCATATAGTACAAGTAGTATACAGGAGGAAAAAAAGGAAAAAAGAACAATACACATAAATACCCAAGTATTAAATACAACTACAACGGTTGTCACTACTAACAGTTTCTTCTGGAAAGTGTCTGAGACAGCTCGCCCAGTTGACCCCGCGCATGTAGGCGGTGGCCATCTTGACGATGTCCAGTTTGAAGGGCTGCTCGATGAAGATGAAGTAGTTGTCGGACATGCCGAAGCTGTGGTAGTAGCTGGGGCTGAGGAGGGAGCGGCAGGGCACAGTGCACACCACCTCCACCTTCTTCAGCGGAGACTTGCCCGTTTCTGACGAGAAAAGACAAAAATGGATGATTTAGTGTTGGTCGCTACAGCGTTGGTATCTAGCGTCGGTCACGAGTGTCGACCAACGGAGAGATGGACGACCGTAACGGGAATATAAGGGACCATATAATAACCATAGGCCTTCACATACACCCGGAGTAGCCTTTCATAAATATAGTATCATGTTTTGTATATATGTGTCCCAATGACATCTCTGCATTCAAGACTCAAAACATACCTTTTCTGTTGGGCTTTCAATCCCCCCCACCCACCTATATATATATATATATATATATATATATATATATATATATATATATTGGAATTAATCTAGATTAATCTAGATTAAAATGGCTCATTTGAATTCTGTCGAAGGCATTCATAATATGTGTGTGCTACCTAAATAATGACTAAAAATTGTGCGATTGTTGACCGGAGGGGGAGAGGTGCGCGATTGTTGACGGGGGGGGGGGGGGGGGGGGTCGCCGGGCAGAGGACGCAGCCGTTCCGCAATGCAGCCGTTCCGCGGCGCTTACCTTCCTTGGTGGAAATCCGGTATAGACTCAGCTCCTAACCCAACTTTGAGAATAGATTAACGGCGATAATTTTTTTATCGCGCGATAAGAGTCTCGCGTTATCGCAGCGCGTTAACGCCGATAACGGCCCACCACTAGTATTTATACACATATGGATATCATTTTTCTTATGTATTTCTTTTAGCGTCCTAGTATTCTATTGTAAAGTGTCGTTGAGATACGTAATGAAAAGCCCTGTACAATCGACAGTTCTTCTGAAATCCTGAACTTATGTCACAACAACTTTTATGGTATATTAGTCAGGTATGGGGTAATGCTGACAGCGAAGGAACATGTAGGTGTGCATACCTGTTTCTGAAGCGGCAGGCACTTTGAACAGAGTGTACTTGGTCTTGCCCTTTTCTGCTATTGAGGTGCCAATGTTGAAGGTATTCCCCTCTTTATCATAGTGTGGGTGAGAGGTGACCATGTTCACCGCAATAAACTTCAGATAATCCACCTGGATGGAAGACAAGATATTATAGGATATATCAACAATCATGAAATATACAATATGTGTGTAGGTTGTGTGTGTGTGTGTGTGTGTGTGTGTGTGTGTGTGTGTGTGTGTGTGTGTGTGTGTGTGTGTGTGTGTGTGTGTGTGTGTGTGTGTGTGTGTGTGTGTGTGCGCGTGCGTGCGTGTGTGTGTGTGTGTGTGTGTGTGTGTTCAAAGAAATGAATACCTTGTCCTGAGTTTCCAGGGTAACAGGATCAATTTTGCGGATGTAGTTTGTTTCAGATGTGGCAAAGTACTCATTTCCATATCTGATGAAGTTACTTGCACCGTTGTCAGTGAAGTCTGGTACTGTGTGGTTTAGAAAGGTAATTGCCCTATTTCATGAAAACAAAAATAATAAATGAGTCAGCCACCCCACCTGATGGCTGACAACTAGCTTACCAGCCAGTACCTCATCACCATGGACAATACTCATTTTCCATTCTTAAAATTATACTTAATTGTAATTGTAATTGCTTGTAATACTGCTACTATGTATGTCAATTGTGGCACCCATTGCACTCCTAACCATCCCTAGAAGGAGGGAGTTTTTTCTTGGGGGGGCATAAATATATGGCCTGTAAAGCCATTTGAGACTATGGGATTAAGGGCTATACAAATAAAATTGACTTGACTTGATAAACAGGCCAATTTGAAAGTAACAGGTAATGGTAAAGATGTGATAAATGTAAAAAATGTACTCTGCAAAGTCGGCAAAGTAAGAGTCTTACTTGACAATGAAGTTTTTGCTTGGGTCTGGATATGCCATGGTTCCCATTTCAGACACAACAATTCTTTTGGCAGCCATATTTGCTTTGTAGGTATCCCCTTTTAGGTATCTGCTCCTGTATATTACTTCTCCTGTATACAAAAAAAAATAAAAAAGGAAACAAGCTATTCATTTCTGAAAAAACAAACATAAACATAAATAAACAAAGGGGATCTTTTTAATCATGACATAACTGAAACATACCATCTTTGAAACAGAAACTCTGCATTAAAGCCATCCCATCAAACCAGTGGCTGTAGGTGGTTTCCCCCACGGTGAATATGCCTGGGCCATTGCGTAACAATGTGCCTTTCAGCCAGTTGGGAAGGTTTCCTAGGGACCCACATCAAACACAGACAATATGTGTTCACATGCCAGGGGCGGTATTGGCACATGAAACCATTGGGGGGCTGAGCTCAAAGGTAAAATACATTGTGGTTGCCTAAAACCCCCCATTTTAACACATTTTGAGATTGAACGAAGGATTACAATCACTGAACATTGTGCAAGTTTGCAGCCTAGTTGATGAGCTACTTCAATTCTACTTTTAATTTCCACCATACAGCAACCTATCATGTTTTGCAGACTATTACACAACGGTCCCGGTGACTATATGAAACGATCCCCCCCCCCCCCCCCCTCCATATGTGTTAGTACTTGGTCTGGTCAACTCTCCTCTCTTCTCTCTCTCTCTCCTCTCCCCTTCCTCTTTCTGCAGTTCTTCTTCTCTGTAGGCTATTGTTAATAAGTAATAGCCTACTGTTAAAGTACTTTAATTACCCGGAAACTCTGTCCAAGAAACCAGTTTAGGGAAAGAAAAGGAGTCGCTGTTACCTTTGACTTGAGCGGTGAAGGGCTCCGGTCTCTCCTCTATGTTCTTGACGTGAGGGGCCATTGTTGATGCTGCACTGTGGAGACGTCAGACAAAGTCAGGCTTTTTATGAAGCCCAAGGCATCCTAAACCACTCCCTTCAAGTCATATTGCACAGGGGTAGGTCAATGTGCATTATCTTGACCAGTTTTTTATCTCCTGTCTTCTGGTGATTTCAATACGAAGTATAGACCTATCGGCTGTTCCTAGAATCAATGTTAATGTTCGGCAAAGGTAGCAGTCTGCTCATTGTGGTCGTGCATCAGCCTGTATACTGTCCTGTACTACACACATGGCTGGATCCAAAACAAGCAACAAAGTTCACATGATTGGTGAGGGCATCATTGCCTTCAATAAGCTTGTGGTTATCTTGATGTATTTCCTATTGCCCATTTCTTCGAAATAACTGTAATAAGGACCTGATACAGCCAGGTGTTGCTGGAAATGTGTATAGGCAACTGCATTTTATTGGCCTTGTACCTGCACTCTGCATAATGACAATACAGTTGAATATTATCTACTATTATCTATGAATATTACCCCCCCCCCCCCCCCCCCCCCCCCCCAGTGTACACGCACTACCAACACACATATAAGGAGTTAACAAGTAGGCTCAGGCTGCTTTATTCCTACCATTATGTTACTATTACTACTATGCTGTTATTAAGAAGAACAATGGCAATAAGCATACCTCACTTTATGATTTCTTTTCATGCATGGACTGCAATGGCTAATCTTACACTTACAAATTGTTTAACATCTTTAGCCTACTAATGGGCTTTTCCCTTGATTTTTTTGTAGATGTATGGTAGGGTCAACATACTAAACATGACTAATAAATGGAGGCGTATACCTCACTGCTGCACAATTCGTATTTCATTCATTTAATTTAATGAATGATACCACAGCACATCAGGATCAGTCAACCAAACATATTAAACCTAGGCGTTGGCTTGTAGTTTGCTCCAAGCTGAGTGTTATGTGTGTTGTTATTAGCCTACATCTTGTAAACTGGGAAGCCCTTCAGCTGCAGTGTTGGCACAATGGACCAGCAGCGACCTCTAGTGGCGCTTCTAAAGCACTGCTTGCTGGCGGCTATAAACATTGTATATGTTGATGTACATGAAAATGATGTCAGAAAAATCAAGGTAACATTATTATATTATATATATATTATACACAATTTGTATCAATGGACTGGTTGGCCTATACATGCAGCAATCCCATTGCGGCCCAGCTGAACAGTTTCCTCAATTTACTTTGAATGTGCAAAATAATAATTGGGTAGGTCCCATCATAATAAAGGATGTCTCTTTTGCACTACTGCCATATTTCTGCCATGATCAATTTTAAATATCTCAGATATATACTACCTGCACATACAGCCACTGGGTTACTTATTATAAATAACAGACAATATATATGGAACATGTTCACAGGAGCATACCAAAACATTAGGTGGCTTATAATTGCTTATAAATGTGTGAGTCCTTCGTTTAGGCTGAATAAATAGCCTACAACAACAAAAAAGGCAATAAAACGATGAAATATTTTTTTATATAATTTTTTTTATTTGCACGGCCCAGATTGTTTTCAACTGTGCTGATTATATTTCAAGTATCAACTCCCACCACTGGCTATCCATGTACTGGATAGTTTCACTGTATCATCATCATCATCATCATCATCATCATCATCATCATCATCATCATCATCATCACCTGTGGCGTATTTTAGGTACAAGGATACGCTTCAGGTCAGACGCTATGTACCCCAAAAAAAAAAAAACACAAATTAAAAAAAAG
The DNA here is from genome assembly GCA_030340625.1 of Merluccius polli. Classification (NCBI taxonomy): domain Eukaryota; kingdom Metazoa; phylum Chordata; class Actinopteri; order Gadiformes; family Merlucciidae; genus Merluccius; species Merluccius polli. Next base: position 22,585 of record JAOPHQ010003737.1, read on the forward strand.
AAAAAAAAGCCAAATAACATACAGCTTGCCAACATGTATGTTTTGTCTAGTTTACAGTGCAATTACCCATCATGCAACACCACATGCAGTTATAGAGGGTGCATGACAACCGTATGCCATGCGTAACCTTGCATACAGAAACTACTGGCATGTTATGTACTCAAGAGAGCCTGCAATGGACATATAATCGCCCACTGACTGATATCAAACCCAGAGCAGATACAGGTTTGTAGGTAGGTACAGCCACTTCATAGACATTCATTCATGTACAATCATTCATCATCGCTCATCATCATTAATCCCTTTCCACTCCCAAAACCCACTTCTTTCATCAGGTGTGTTTCACTGGGCAATCTTTATGTACCAAGCCAAACTCACACAAAGCCTGGGTGAGACTTCAGCTTATTTCGCTAGGCGGTTACAGTCCGTGAAAACGACAGCAAATGAGACCTTCAAAAACAATGGAACTACAAAATAACCCCAAAAAGATCAATGGCCAGCGTGTCGTGTGCAAATCTCCATGAGGTTGGCGAAGAGACACAACTTATCGTAACGGTGCCATACAAAAGTACAATAGCATAGGACAACACCCTCTGAAAGTGTCCAGCGCAAAAAAGTAAAAGACTGGCACGTGGTTTATAGGCCCAAACGATATAAATATAACATCAACAAAAACATCTGGCAGCATGCGTCTAGGTTATAGACGTTGGCAATCAAAGGCAAAAATCACAGGCATTTGAAATGATACTGTGGAGTGTGTGTGGTGTGTGTGTGGTTGATGGCTGGTTTACAGCCTCACCTGGCAGAGTCAGACTGATTAGACTGGGTGGGCTGGGTGAGGCTGCACACCTGTGGTGCATGAACCATCATGGCACCCAGGATAAACCAGCTATCAACACACACCCTCAGGAGAGAGCAACTGTCATGGCAGCACGTAACATCTGCTCGGCGTAACACATCTTGCCATCTCCGATAAATGTACTCTCAACTCAACATTTAACTGTGTCCTGCGTCGGAGGGCCCCAGCAAAAGCCACTGAGGTGGCGTGTGGCAGGGGCGAACTGACACAGAGACAATGAGCGTTTAAAACAATCAATTGTGCGAAGTTATAGATGTAAAAAAAATGTTTACTGTGCAATGAGAACCGTGTTATTGTCAATGGCAGATAGGCAGAAAGAGCAATGCATTACATGTCAAGGACACACTTCAAAACTTTGATTCCCTATTTTTGTTTGACAGTTTCAAGAGGTTGTATGTGTATATTAAATAAATACCTCATTTGGAAAATTGAGATTAGATTTTTTAACACAGCAACATAAATAATGACATCTTGATGTCCGTTTTGGATAATGCTGAAATGGGGGGGACTATTTACATCAATTATATGATCAAATAAGTCCTATACAAGTACAAGTATGAACTAAAATCCCCAGGAAGGACTGAATTATCAAATGCACCATCAAGTACATTAGGAGTCTCGTCGCTGAATGTTCATCCCTTTAGCATCCTGTCTGATTGGGTCAAAACCAATAGTATGTGCCCAAAGAATAAAAAAACAAAGCATGTGAATTAATCCCTAATTACAATGTAATGTTATATATATATATATATATATATATATATATATATATATATATATATATATATATATATATATATATTATAATGGATAAATCATACAAGCACTCGTGATTGTTTTGATTTGTATCACCACACACACACACACACACACACACACACACACACACACACACACACACCATTATGTGGTGTGATTTGTATGGTGATTACATATAAGCATCAGAACATGTTACATAATGTTAGTGGAAGATGAGTAAGATCAACACTCCCTCCTGAACCACTGTCCCAGTACAAAATGCGTTGACATTCATTTTCCCTTCTGGCGAGTCCTCTCAGCATCTCAGCACACAGTCCACTTCATTGCACATCCGTCTCTGTTAAAAAATAACCCACAATCTTCAGTGTCCAACGTCTCCCGTCCGAATAAAAAATAAATATACACGCTGATAATCCTAATGTTCTTGAAACGTTCACCAGCCCCCTGTAAAAATGTCGACAGGGACTGTTTATTTCGTCCCTTTTAACAGTTTTTTTCCCTTGAGATTAATGCTTCAACCTCCCAAAAGCAGTTCTTTGAAAGCAATGGCAATACAATATCTGCAGTGTAATCCCCTCCCAGCCCAGTGACTTGACAACTGCTGGATTTACTAGAGGGAAACCAGACAGACTTTCTTCTTACCACTAATCCCCAATAATCGGTCACTCAAGGTCCCCATCGTGAACAGCATGGACAAAAAAATTAAATATGATCTAAAAAATAAGATCTTTCCGTCATTCCAACTATGAAAGAGAGCAATGAAGGATCGGGCCTAAACCCCAAGAAGCCAATCAAGTACGTTTCCCTTCCCAGGATGAATTATTATTATTATTCTATGAAAAAAAACGGTACACCTTTTTCACAAGTTTCAGTTGGTGAGCCGTCCTTCTCCACTGCCATACACCCTGTCTTACCTTCAGCGGTAAAGATGCAGAGAAGAAAAGAAACAAACACAAAGATAGCATTAGCCGTGCAGAGTATTGCTCAGGGTCAATCCATGGCTTAAAATCTGGCTGGTGTAACCAGCGCACTGCTCCCAGATCTCAGTGAGACTTCGCCCCCCGCCCGCCTTTTAACTCTTCAACACAAGGAAGTCTTTAGTTTCGCCGCCATCGTTAACAGCGTCGCCAAATCCACGGGTGTCCAAGGGGGAGGGGGGGGGGGATTGCGGATTTTGTTTTTCTGTACTCCTCCTCTCTCTCCTGTTGTTAATCCTTCTTCCCGTTCTCCTGAGGCAGCGGCGGCGGCGGTGGCGGGTGGTGGTGGAGGTGGTGGGGCCGGGGGGCTCTGGCGCCCTGGTGCCCGGCGCGCAGCACCCGGTAGCACCCGCGGGCGATCTTGTGCATCCACATGACGTTCATGACGTCCAGGCAGACGCTGGAGCCGATCCAGGCCACGCGGCCGCCCCACGGCACCAGGTAGTAGGCCGGCGTGCCGTACACGGCGCACATGCGGCCGTAGTACACCGGCATGACGGCGATGCGCACCAGGAAGAAGACGGCCGCCATGGCGACGCCGTTGGCCATGTTGGGCTGCGAGGACCTGGGGTAGCCAAGGACCTCGAAGAACCAGCTGCGGAAAAATACAAATAAAATGCGTGAAGCAGGCGGAGATGGGTGTGTGCGTTGTATGGGGTCTGACATCGTGAACCCAGATCTACAGGGAGGCGACCATGCAGGCAAGATGTGATTGCATATATTAGGTTAGGAAGGAATACATATTTCTTCCTACTTATTGAAAATGACATGGAAAACCTGAGACTCACACAGATGAGTGTGAACTGTGCTCCTACATTTGTACTTAACTCTGTAGTTGACAGGATGGAGCACATATCAAAAACCTGAGACTCAGAATCGCACACAGATGACGTCTTTTTAAAACCTTCATAGAGGTGTCATGGCAGGTGAAACACAGGTGTTTAAATATTTAAAATGTCACAGCAATAGTAAGTGACACATTTCACGCTTTGATTTACATGGGAATAAGGCATGTATCTTTGCGACATTCCCATCAGATACTTCTAATTTGTGCTGCCGTAGGCTACGGCGCCTTCACCGGTGTCGTCTATTCTGGCGCACTAGGCTGAGGGCGGGTCACGATGAACCGCCATGTTTTCCCAGTCTACCGTCCGCAACGACACCGTTTCCGTTCTCTTACTTCCTATGAACTGTGTGTACGCCGGTTTACAGTCCCCCCCCCCCCCCCCCCCCCCCCGGAGCAAGAAAAATAAGAACAAAAACAACAACAACGACATAAATATGGAGATTTTCGACGAAGAATTTGACAAAGCGATTTCAGAAATATGTAACGGGATGGTGAACCTGTGTAACTGAAACGGATACCGCTCCATTTCGAAGTCATTCATAAATGACTGGTGTTATGCACTATCCCTGTGTGTCTCCTACCATGACACCTCTGTAAAGGACAGGGTCTATCCCATGGGGGGGGGGGGGGGGGGGGGGGGGGGGGGGAGGGGTTATACGTTACCTACCGCTGATTGACACACGGGGTGGAGAACTCGGCGAGCAGCCGGAAGTTGGCAAAATAAGGCAGAGTGCCATGGCCCTGGAAGGACAAGGTTAAGAGAGGGAGGCAAAAACCAAAGAGGAGAGGGATAAAGAAAAACACACGTCAACCGAGTCTCTGGGAACCGATCGAGGTTAAATGCCGCTCTTCCAAGGAGGCACAAAATAGCAAGGTACCATTCAATCAAGCTTTTAATTAATCATTTAGGCTTTTAATATTTAAGCTTTTTGTTAGTTTCAAGAATAAGCCAATATATAATACTCGAATGTTGCCCATACATAGTATTTTGACCCTGATGAAAGGACTTGCATAGATGTCCTATTATGCCTTCTATTTTTTTCCTGCCCAAGATTTTAAAGACTTTATAGGGCGTGGGGAGGGTTCAATCATGGCTCTAAAAATAGTTAATGGCCTTCTCCAGATATAGAGCTGATATTTTTTTTCTTAGATCTCATCTCTGTCCATTGGGACACAAAATGATTCCTTCAACGTTTTACAGGCCAACAAAAAAAAAGTTTATCTGGGTTCAAACTGAAACTTTAATATGAAAAGTTGCCATCAACACAATAGCTGACAATACATCACAACAGTTATTGATATACATGTACACCAGGATCGACACTAGGCCAATGAAAACAATGCACAGGCTTGGATACATATACAATCAGCCAGCCAACTAAATGGAAGAGCAATAAACAGCCATGCAAAGTAAAAAAAAAAAAAAGATGATACATTTGGATGTCAGGTCATTTCTAAAGGATCAGGTCCTGGTTTCTGTGTGTGATCGTCTGTATTCTTGTAGATACGGTAGCCCTCGGCAGTGTTTGGCTGTTCGCTTAATCAAACGCACATGGTTATGATGAACTACAGAAGCCACAAACACGCGCATTGTGTGCGCATTGCAGAACATTTGGATCCCAAGCCTATTCGTCCATACAGCGTAATCTGAGAGGGTGAACTGATATTGGGAAATCCCAGGACTTGATCCGAATAGCTATGATCACTCGTGTTAACCAGTTTTACCGCCAGGGCAAAAAAAAAATCAAACTGGCTCTTTTGTATTTTTGTTTTCTCCTCTGTATCGACACACAGACTAGACCAGAGCAGAGGCCGCGACTTACCTTCCAGAGACTGAAAGAAGGAGCAGGTCACTGACACATACTTACTATAATGTGACACACAGACATGGATCATCTTGGTTTTCGGAGTCTATATTAGGTTAGGACGTACACTTCGTCTCTCTCTCTCTCTCTCTCTCTCTGTCTCTAGCATGAGTGTGCTAGTACCTCTAGGTACTGGTAAGTCCATACTGTGACTGGGCATCCTAAGCATCCTCACGGTTGCAGCACAACAGCAGTAACCGCAGACAAGACAGGAACGAGTAAAAGCTTAGCCCCCCCCCACCACCACCCCCCCTGTTTGATACCGGCTCTGGACTCTCTCTATGTTTTCCTTCATTTTGCATTGTTTGAAATTGTTTTTTTTCTGTGACATAATAATAACCCACGCTAAAGTTTGGTGATTTTTGCATGAAGAGTTGGAAGAGAAGATTATGCGTGTTAAAAGTCGTATTAGCAGTATAGACACCACAGAAGACAGACGACAGAAGACTGACGGATATTGAAAAGAAAAAAATAAAGAAAAAGACTACAGTCCGAAGCAGTACGGAAAAGCCACATGGACGACATAGTAAAGAGCATGCGTTTAATAGTCACTCAAGAGTTGGGGAAAACTCTGCCTCTTGTCTTTTTTATGTAATCACTTTATTAATTAATAGAACGTATAAATGGTTAAGTAAAAATACTAAATGGTAAACTAGAAACTAGAAATGTACCACATAAAACACCATTTACAGTGGTCTATATTACAAAACAACAAACATCTATGGAGACTATATCCCAAATAAATATGATCACAGAAAATGCCTCATTAAAAGGAACTTAATTTATCTTCCTATACGTTGGGTGTCTGTTGGGTGTTGTCTGTCTGTCTATCTAACACAGAAGAAACTTAACACATTAACTAACAAGACTTTCACATTTGACAAAAAAAAAGAGACTAAATACATGACCAAAAAAGAAAGGGGAAAAAAAATAACACTTTATTTAAATTATTCCAATGGGTTGCCAATTCAAACCTTCGTAACTCACAGAAAACCTGGTATTTCTGGGCCGAGATTGGTGTGACGTTGATGAGTGTCCAGTAACAGTATGGCCTACTTTACTTCAAGCGCCGCTTCATGTGTTTAACTTATTACTAATTCGAGTGTTGACTAACTTGAATTCAGTGTATGTGCCAGATATTCATCCAGTTTCTGTTTGGTCATTAAGGAGATGCTTACATCCCAAGTGACTTGCAGTCCAGTGAACATACAGGTCATTAACGCACTGGGGCTCAAACCCAGAACCTTTCGTCCACGACTCAAAATGATGCGTCATACGAGGAAACCAAATCAACATATCAATGTCAATGACTCAAGGAAATGAATGCAGACTTGTCCAACAAGTAACGGCTTAACAGCTATGCGCTGGCTATATATTTTTTGGGCGCCCTTAAGCACTTACAATTTGCCGTTTAAAATTGCTGATGTTTTTCTTCGAACGGGTACGTTAAATGTTCACTAAATGTGTAATATGACATCTCATTTTCCTTCATTTGCCTTCAAGGTACACATTTCTCTATACCATTCAATAGCACTAGAGGTGGAAGACAGAACAGACTCTGTACCATGGGATCCATGGCCCAAACCGCAAGAAAGCACGGGTACGGATTCAGATTTTGGCACAAAAACAAACAGGGTGGTAGGGAGTTAGGTGGCTTGGCATTAGGTAGGAAAGGTGTGTGGCTGGTTAAACAAGTTAGATGTCATTAGTGGCATGCACGATAGCGGCAGCTACAGCATTCCCCCGCCCCGCCAGACACCTTCTAGTAAGCTCTGCCTAGTAGGTTTGAGTGCATGCATAAACAGCGGTCATAGCTCGGCATTCGGCTCAGCTAAAGCATGGCGATAAGGTGCAGCGTTGGTTCAGAATCACACAACACTTAGGAGAAGGTGGTCAGTAAAATACGACGAACAACAGAAAAAAAAAAAAGTTGAAAAGCACAGAGATTATAAGGACAAGAGTGGGGTTGGTGGGGTTGGGGTTGGGGAGCATTCCATGCAAAAAATACCAAATACGTCATTCATCTGCATTGTACTATCATCCCCCCTGTTGACCTGGTGGGCTGTAGGTGCTTCCAACCAAGAGTGAATGGTACTGACCGTTTTGAAGCTGGTCGCTGACACGTAAACTAACTATAGCACGACTAAACTATAGCACGACAACCAAATGTTTAGCGTTAAAAGGACAACTGTAGCCTACCACTGGTGAGCTGGGATGACACCTCTCCTAATGGCTAGTGCGTCATACCTGTGCATCTCCATCTATCTATCCTCGACTCATCCATTCCTCATTCCTCATCAATGCGTCCATCTGTCTGATATGTATTGAGTCCAATGTCAAATCAACTCAAAGACATCATGAAATTGAACAACATCCACTTATTTCAATTGAGTATGTCATAAATAAATCCCAAATATTCAGTTTATTATTTAATTGACACTCAAATCTAAAAATCAACCTAACTTCCTCTACAACTCGGTCAACTGCCGGTCACTTTCGTCCAAACCAAAACAGGCCCTACACTACAGTATAGGCAGACAAACAACATCAGCTTGTTGTGAACTATACAGCTAACACTTCTTCTCAACTCTCTCAACTGGTGGTGATGCAACCTTTTTTTTTTGAGAACGGGAACGCTAAGACTACATACAGGCCAACCCTAAAGCTCCCAGCTTCACAGGAAAACAGCACTTCACCCTTGGTTGTCTCCTTCCCGTCTTGGCTGCTCTGCTATTGGTCAATAGGGAACTCACCAGTACATAGTAGTAAGCATACAATGCTGCCAGATGGTGTAATACAAAAAACTTGTCGCCTATCGCCTTCCAATAGTAAAATATAAGCAGCAGATCTGTAGGGGGGGGGGGGGGGGGGTAGGGGGGGGAGAAGGAGAGAAAAAGAAAAAAAAAAAAAGATAGATAACATGTTAAAGGTGGCTTTCTTTCATCTTTTGTTTATCTTTTAAAAATGTCCTTCGATAATGTGTTTGCCCACAGTGAGCGAGCTGAATCGGTTACTTGTTGATTCACGCGGCGGTTATCCCTGAGCGTGCACATTCGCCTACGGTTTTAGTTCCCCCCGCCCGCCGCTCTCACCTTCATGCAGGAACACATGGCTAAACTGCAGTTTGTCTCACCAGATATGAGGTAGCCTGTTGTGATGGCAACGTTGATCTTCACCAGCGTCGGATCTCCCCTGTTGACCCAAAACGCACAATGGTTCTTCGTACGGCGTGGCTCTTTCCTGTGCCTTTCATGCACTGACCGCATGCAAATGAGCGCCATTTATTCACATTTATCATAATTCATAATGTATTGTTGTTGTACTGTAAACAGCTTCTTATTGTAAAGAAATACGAAAAAAATGAACATATATATATACAGTGAATAGGCGAGCTCTCTCACCATACTGGGTCTTCGTTGACAAGATCATCAAAGAACAAGATGTAGAGACAAAAGAGCCCCACCAGCAGTGCGTGCAGCGTGGACACCGTCCTACACACACACACACACACACACACACACACACACACACACACACACACACACACACACAAAGTTAAAACCCTAACCCTAACCCCCCAAAAAAAGCACAATAGTCTTTCATAGGGCTTGCACATCAGAATGCAATGAGGACTCAAGAGAGTAGTCCTGTCAAATCCTAAAATCAACTGAAATATTCCGAAACCTAGGCTAATAAAAAACTAGGTTTCACCACGTCTCGCATGAGAAACGCTGAGGCACTTTCAAACACAACAGTGCCTCCCCCATGACTGACTTCAAATATAATTACTAACATCCCAATGCGCCTATGCTTCCAAAACGGAGGCGGTCATTGCGATGCGACATCGCGACGTACAAGCTGCCGCCGCCGCCGCGATGCTGAGCGGCAGTTAAAAAGCGCAGCGCTTAACGTCGTTTCGTGGTAAATGAACTACCTGGCTAAAGGCTGGCGGTAGATTTATTCAGACCATCGAGGCCCGAGAGATTAAATGCTGCTGGAGCTTCAGGATGGCAGACGGACGTTCTCAGGCAGTGGGTGAGTCAGTCAGTCCACTCACCCCCCCCCCCCCCCCCCCCCCCCACCCCCCCCCCCCCCACCCCCCAGCTCCCAAGGCTTCGGCCTCCTCGGAGCTGGTGGGCAGCCAAGCGGTTACTGGCAATCAGTCAGTGAGATAGCCAAGGGTTGCAGGGCTGCTCTGGGAATTCACTATATCTCACGAGTGGCAGCGAGACGGTCTGAGTAAAGTGGGTCTGACAGGGCGAGGCTGTCAGATGAAACGCCACCTACAGCGCAGTCCCGCAGCCATCCTAGATTAACGTCGGTCCAGAGTGCATAAGCATGAACACCTGAATCTTTTTTGATTGCGGGAGAACACTTGGAAATGCAGATGGATCACAGAGATGACGAGTGTAGAAAGTTGGCATTGCACACTCATACCTTAATAAACATGCATGCATTCTCGTTACCTGTCCAAAACTAAATATCGTATTGCCGTCAATAAAATATCAGGAGCTTGCGATAAAAAAATAAAATACCCTGAACCACTCGTTTATGATTACGCTTGAGGTGATATAGACACACAGTAAACAGCCATATAAACTCAGATGACAGTCCATAGTCCAAAGAACGTACCATATATAAAAAAAATATGTACCAGGAATTTAGCAAGATAATCCGAAGAATTGAGGTATCGATAATGACCTGGGAAGAGTTATACTGGGAAACAGAATAACAATGAAATGTCCTAATTCCAACATACAAGATAACTATTAGTGTAGAGTGTGTGTGTGGTTGATAGCTGGTTTACAGACTCCCCTGGCCAGACTGATTAGCCTCTGGGTCCGGGTGGGACTGCATACCTGTGGTGCATTAGCAAACATGGCACCCAGGATAAACCAGCTATCAACACATTATCACGCCACTGTCATGGCGGCATGTTACCCTGGCTCGGCTTGCGCCGGCTTGCCTCGGTTGGATTTCTCAACCAACTAAATCCTTGTGTCGGAGGAGCCCAGAAAAGCACCTTATGTGGCGTGTGGCAGATGAACACCGCTACACCGGCGCCCCGATGTGGGGCTTCTCCGACCGGGAAGGGACATGGCTGCCCGGACGCGCACCGGAGTCACTCACCGGCCGCGCTGACGGACCGCCGCCTCGCAGCACCGGCCCCTTTTCCCACTGGCGGCGACATTGGGAGCATCTTATTGGAGCGCGATAGACGATTAGCCTTGAGATGAGTGTACCGGCGCTGCAGTGACCGTTTACCACAAAAGGTTTACACAAAACCTCCCAACAGCACCTATTGTTTCTAGAAGGCAATGAGCAACACACCTCTTCCCCCCCCCCGCCCTAGCCACACACTCTGTGGCAGTTAGTACATGAGAGAGACCGAGACAGAGAGACAGAGAGAGAGAGAGAGAGAGAGAGACGGTATATTTATAACCGTCAACCAGGAGCCATTCTACATAATTCATTCATTTTTATAAACCCTGCCTTTTCCTGTCCTTCCTTCCTTTCCCTTTCAGCGTCAGAGGGCCATGGGCCAGATACAACACATCAAACCTCGACCTACAACCTGGAAGCCTTACAAGGCTCGGATTTAACAAGGAAGCGGTGGAGCTGCACCAAACCACAAACATGGGTAACATGCAATACGCCCTGTTAGATATAGGGCCGTCGTCTAACAGCTGAACTGTCTATGGGGCCCCTCTGGCTACGTCATTAAAAGGGTTAGCAGTAGACACCTGTTTACAATATGTATTGGACTGAAACCGGTTCACATCTTTTTGTATGACGGAGGTATTTTTCACGAACAATCAAATTGGAAAGGAGATGAACCAACGACAGCAAGGAATGATGGTCTCTGATGAGAAGATAGCTTGAGTCGTCAAACCGGTTTGCGACCTAATTTGACCCCGTGTGAACTTGAGTGTAGAGTACAGCCTGGACCGGGGCGGGATACTATCCACCACTATGTTGCTAAATAGAGACCTGATGTTTGGAATATAGTCTCCACGAACTGAGGCATTTATATTTAGTCTGGCTCTTGCACTACACATGCATGGAAAGCGAGTGATAAACATCTCGCTCGCACTGGAGCGGCAAGTAAGCAGGAAAAAAAACAATCAGAACTTCAACTGAAATCATATACCCAACCTTAAGATCATATCTAACCCATAGATCTAAACACAGCTGAAAATGGCTACTAAATATCCCTAAAATAATAACCATATCATGCATATAATATGTAAGCAATAAATCACGTCGCGGTGTCCCGTTATTGGAAAATAATGTACGACGTATAATATAATAATAATCTAGAGTACAAATATTCTAATTATAAGCAAGCGCATTTAAGATTAGGGATGTCACAGTAAAGTGGCTCAACAGGCTCAACAGGTATTGCGGGGGGGGGGGGGGGGGGGGGGGGAGTGGTAGTTAGCGGACGGCTACAACTCGCTATCGGTAGACTCAATTTAGCGTACATAGCAGCTTTAACGGCCACTGTTAACTGTGGGCTCCTCCTGTAGAGGAGTGCGTGAGTTCGGTATGTGCTGGAGCTTTCTTAGGTATGGACAGGTGGTTGTCCGTGACCTATAGCCTTATGCAAAAAAAAAAAAAACGTTTGTGCGGTTGTGGCGGTTGCTTCCCATCCCCTGCGGTTGTTGACTTGCTATATATAGCAAGTCAACAATAGCGCGGTATTGCAATATTGCGTTTATCGCGACAGCCCTATTTAAGACACATCACTTTAGACTCTGGTAACTTGTAATGACATTTGCTATTATCTATGAGATTGTATAGACTATATGATTAACCGATTTATCGAAAAAATGATCGTGAGATTGATCGACTATGAAAATAATCGATGATTGTTACTGTGCATGCTGTGAACCAGAAAGGACAGCTAAACCTGTGGTGGTGCACTTAGAAACCTGTTCTATCTGACAATCCCCGCTGTACCGACGGTGATTTGCTGTTTTACTTTCTGCTGACCGACGTGCTTATCGTAAGTCATACCCCAGCTGCTCAACGCCCTAAATGGAGATGGAAATGTAGACATCACACATCCCACCCACGTCCCGTCCACGTCCCCGTCCACGTCCCCATCCACGTCCCATCCACGTCCCCCCCCACGTCCCATCCACATCCCATCCACATCCCACCCACGCTGGCTCACCTGGAGTTCCACTCCACCTTCTGCTTGTCGCTGAGGACCAGGAAGCCGGGGCTGATGCGCGTGGACAGCCAGGGGCTGGCCCTGTGGAACAGCCACTGGAAGCCGAAGAAACTGGTCACCGATATGGCGAGGATCAGCTGACTGAATGGGTCCATGGCCGCCCAACCCTGCTGTGTGTGAGGGCAGAGGCGTATTAGGGAAGAAGAAAGGGTTTTGTGTTGATGTTAATTCAACTAAACAGATGATGATTTAAGACAGAAAAAGGGCTTGCTGCACTGCCTATCGTTACCTTTGTTTTTGATGAGGTTGACAGGGGTAGTTGTGAGGCCAAAGAAGGAAATGCCCAACTGATGCGCTCACACTACTAACCTAACCGAAAGCAGATACCTTACAGGAAAACCAAACAATCTTGTTTGAGCCAGTCCCCCGCCCTGTTGAAATGCGAAAAAAACAACAACAGGAGGCGTCTGTCACACATCTGGTAGACACCTTTTTTCATTTAGGGGAAGGGCTATATTGCTATTCAGGCTTTCCCTATCTCCACTCTCTACAATTAGATTTGAGGGGGAGGGGGCGGGATTTAGTCAGAACTTTTGATGTTAACTGGTGGTAACCCAAAACTGCCAGTAACAATTAACTTATGCAATAGCATGTCTTTAACCCAGAGAGAGCAATCTGAATCCATATTTTGGAGATTTGGACCAGGATCAATCCATATCACTACTATGTAACCCACTACATCACTTTTGGTACATCAGTTTGGTTTTCCTTTAGGCAGTCACTACTTACCCTTCGGACCCCTAGCTTTGTTACAGGTGCATTAGGTATACAATTAACTGACTGGATCGTTCACAGCCAGCTAACCTTGGCAACAAAACAAACAGTAGCCAGAGAGCACTGGTCTCATTGTGATATGAGCTATGATAGCGGTTTTGCCCGAAGGACAACACCTGTGATAGGTCAATGTTTAACAACTCTTATACAAACTTTAACAGTGAAAGCTAGTGCTAAGTGGCAACAGGGAATGCACATGGGAATTTCCGGGTGCTGCAGAAAATACACACATGCGCATTACAGGCACACGCTGGCCATCACGTTGACCAATATATATCTATATGTAGGCACAAATTAAGTTTAGATGCACAAATGTATTTGTTATGAAAATCCAATGGTATCTTTTTTAAGATGCACAAACAAACAAAATCTAAAACCGGCACAAAAATAACATGGAAAGATACGAATCATACGAACCCGAAATCTATGAAACAAAAGCATGGTAATGTTGTATACTTTTTGTTATACAGCGATTTCTAATGTTTATCGTCATGGGCATCAGGAGCTGTACACATCTGCACTGCCAGCTGCCTCTTCAGTATCATTCCTATTCATTGTTTTCATACTAGGACCCCAACAGAAATAAGTGCACACAAGGGCCTCAAATAAGTGATTTGAATAATATATCAGCCATGATTTAAAAAGGTCAAAAATAATGTCATATAATAATAATTCCACTGTGTTTACACACAGACTAACACAGAGTACAGCTGCATGCAATGACTCAATTATAGGCTGCATTTTCATGTTGAATCTGACACAAAGCAGTGAATAAATACTAATTAGAAAATAGTACGCCCAGATGTTGAGAGACAAACACTGGTCCCATCCAACTTTAAGAGACATGACATACATCACGAGAGCTTTAGTAGCATCACAAATACATTCATAGTTTCTTCTCTCTTTTTTTTTTTTTTTACCATTGTTGCTTGAACATTACGAGCCATTAGTCTTCTCTTACTCTGTAAAAATGTTACCATCTAGGGCTAAACACAGAAGCAGTAGCATTTGTTGCAAGTAACGACCTAGCTGATTTCTGCCATGTTATGTGTGCATATTACACTTAAAGTATACATATATAATTGATCAGAACAACGTATTCTGGTGATCCTACTGTGGGCTTTTAAAAGCCAACAGACAAGTCCATAATGGCAATGATATAACATTTACAATACACTTTAAACAGGACCCATCAAGAGAATGAGGCCTTTAATCCAAATCAGGCTTTTCAAATGTAAAATCAACAAAGCTCCACCATTGGCTCAACACGTGCTTTCCAACATGTAGTGTTTGTTACTGGCAGCACTGGACTGGAAGACCCCCTTGGCCAACATACCTTTTTAAGTTATCCTACTCCCTATAACACACTGTCCCCCAACCGTTTTATCCACCTTATCTATTTCTAGCCACACTGTATTTTCTTTGTATTTATTTTATGTGCTATTGTATTTCATATCTGTCTTGGTTTTTATGTTACATGTAAGGTGACCTTAGGTTCGAGAAAGGCGCCAACAAATAAAATGTATTATTATTATTATTATTATTATTATTATTATTATTATTATTATTATTATTATTATATACTGGGGGGGGGGTCTATTTGCACACTGTTTTGACTGAGTCAGCCCTGTTTTATAGCATATGGTGTACAGCCATAGGGGATCATAACAGTTAACACTGCAGCACATTTACATATCGTGAAGAAGCCTGTTATGACCAAAGTATATTACATGACACAAACACACTTCATACTGGTATGAGCTACACCCAAGATAAACATTATCTATTGGCCGGGAGAACGACACAACCTGTAATATTATAAAACTAGGACTGTTTGTCCCAAACAAACAGTTCTAGTTTTATCTGAACAGATCACTTTAAAATGAGTTAATATTGCCATGGTGAGTGAGCAGAGGGGAAGAGGGGCATGTGTGTGTGTGTGTGTGTGTGTGTGTGTGTGTGTGTGTGTGTGTGTGTGTGTGTGGGTGTGTGGGTGGGTGTGTTTGTGTGTGGGTGTGGATGTGTGTGTGGTGTTGGTGGTGTGTGTGGTGGGTGGGGCTAGAAAAACAATGCATTATTTCCATGCTGCACACAGGCGTGATTGTGGTGCACGTCCCATGGGGGTTGCCAAGGACAAATACCCTATGGTGGACGTACACACAAGGCAGGGAGGGAAACAGCTAAGGCAAGGCACCGTTGCATAGACGGTGGAACCTGTCTTTATATGAGGCCAACCACCACCTATATTAGCATATACATATACATACACATATACATATACATACATGCACATACACATATACATATACACATACATATGCACATATACATACACATACACACATATACATGCACATATACATATACATGCACATATACATATACATGCACATATACATATATAACATCACAGGCCTGCAACAACTGAATATGTGGATTGATCCCCAAGGTGTCCACGTTGTTAAGGAACCGGGATTTGTAAAAGTTGCAACGCTTGTAGTGAAGACTGACGCCAAGTCGCGTCGGGACCTGAGACCTGTAACGGGAAAACACGGGGGTCGACCGCGGCGGTGCGTGCGTGCGGACGGGGTGCGTTGCGTGGATACCGCGTTATCGCGTTATTCGCCTCCAAAGGAAACCCCACGTAAACACGGGCAATTTCAGAGGCGCACACACACACACACACAACACACACACACAACACACAATAACAATCAGCCATCCTAGAAAGACGTCCCCCCACACCTTTCTCCGACATAAATACACGTCACGCAGCCATTCAATAATCAGGTAGGCTTTTCACCCCCCCCCCCCCCCACACACACACACACACACACACACTCCTCGCACAAAATAAGAGACGTGGTTAACCGTTAGACCCTAGACGAAATGGTGGCACCCCGTCACACATCACACCACCATGATGTGTGTGTGTGTGTGTGTGTGTGTGTGTGTGGGGGGGGCTCCCGCCGCATTGCCCGCCCGCCTCATATTGCGTTGAGAAAACACGGTGACACACACACACACACACACACACGTCTACTACGACCGCAGACGGACTTACCTTTTTGCGCTCATTAAGAAAACCTGCTGTGCCTCTCACTCAACTTCTCATGGTCGGAGGAGGACGATGTCGTGTGTGTGTGTTGTGTGTGTGTATGTGTGTGTGTGTGTGGCGAGTCATGTTGACGACGAGAGAGGAGGTGGAGGCAACTGCCTCCCCCCGACACATGGACACGCATGGGACCGCATGTCTGCTGCTCGATGTCTGCAGTGTGTGTGTGTGTGTGTGTCCCACCACCGCTCAATTAATTACGTCTAAAAAAAAACAAAAAAAAACGTGCACGTTTACGGCGCTATAACCGCCGCCACGCAGTTTCTCTCGTCCGCATATGGGAATGATCTTGGGGGGGGGGGGGGGGGGTTGGGACGACACACAAAACACACCCCCATCTCTCTCTCTCTCTCTCTCTCTCTCTCTCTCTCTCTCTCTCTCTCTCTCTCTCTCTCCCCCCCCCTCCCTCATTGGGATCGAATTACAACAGATTTTTTTTAGACACACACACTTACTCTCACACACACACACACACACACACACACTGGCCCACCAAGACTCAATTGTGCCTATTTATAGCAGGAACCAAGGCTTGATGTTGAAAGCACTCAGTCTCAATCAGAGCAGAGGCCAGGGTTAATTTGCACTGGGCCTGTGGAGAATATAGGCCACAAACATTTCAGACCCAAAACAACACAGGTATAGGTCAGGACAGCCTTTTTGGCTCTCTGTGTGTAAGATGCTTATATTGTGATTCACAAACCACACACCGTTTTTGTAATGTAATGAACAGTGACATAGCCCCCGGATATAGCCCACATATCCTAGGTCTGGGTGCATTCCCTTCACCATGTCACACCCCATAGTCCTTTATTACTGTAAGCCGTAGGGGTGGACAAGGCTGAAATGCAAATGTTTCATTTCAGCTAAACGGAGAAAAGAAAAACCAGCAGATATTGTTGGAAAATGAAATTGAAACACCTCTAGTCGCCACAGAGCTGTGTCTCTCCAAGGCCAGCTTGCCATCACAAAACATGATGGTGGGAAGTCTGGGTTTTGTACGTTGTAAGTTTGTGTACACTGCCTGCTAGCTGCAGGCATAACATGCACACACACACGCACATGACAAATAGCATCATGCAAATGAAGTGCGGCAGCAAACCTATCCATGCAGCCACCTTGAAGACTAAATGGAGAAAGTGTGGTTCGAAGTGTTGGGTCTATCTGCTCAATGAAAGCTAACGGTTCATGCAGGTTTTGCGCTTCAGGCTGTCACACGATGAAGGCGGTGTGATCATTACGTGAATCTTTATATAACATCCCCTCTGTTGCTCAGGAGGTCCTTGTTATTGGGTAGAGTGTTTGAAAGCTGCTTTTTGGTATATTGCCTTTTGATTTCCAGGCTTTCAGAATACATTTTTTTTTAATTTGTCTAAGTACCAGGCCAGCAGCTCCATAGTAACTATCCATCTTCTCCTCTGAACAGCATCCATTAGTACAGGGTCCACACTCATGGCCAGTCCAGAGGGTCAGGTGCGCTGTTATTCATCATATTACTACTATGTCATTATCATATTAGTAACAACCATTTTATTTTGCTTATATTAACTGTAGGCCTATTCCTGTTTTTAAAGATGATGAGGCAGTTGTTCCAGTTGTTCAGATAATATATTATATTATCAGATAATATCGGCTATTTATCCAAAAATATGTATGCAATTATGCTTATTTCTGAATACAAAGTTCAATAATGTGCACCATGAGGAAATGGAGAGGCATATAAAACACAATGTAAATATCTGCTACTTGGTTGTTTGTTCCTGGCTGCTTAATAAACGATGCCTTTAACACTCCCGGCTTTATTACTTATAAAACCAAAATAAAATATCATCCACCCTTTTTACTGTACTACACACTATCTCTGTTCTACCATGTCTCTTATTTCTAACACTATCTTGTCCTTATATTATCATTTATTTCCACGGTATTGTTGTATTCTCATTGTATTGTTATATTTCCATTGCATTGTTGTATTTTGTTGTATTTTCATTGTATTGTCAGTAAGCACCTTGTATTGCACATTTTGTACAAAAGGCGCTAAATAATGTTTGATTTGGTGATTTGATTTGATACGTTCGGAGGTCGATACACTGGACGTATTATATTAATATATATAATAATGTTATTATTACAACATAACAAAAGGCTAGTCGAGGTCGACAGTGGGTGAGGGGAGAGAAGAAACAAGGAGTTCTGTAACTGACTGTAGCAATCAATTGTAATCCCACTGCCATCGGACCAACCGGGCAAAGACGGCGGCCTCGCTGCTTATAAATGGGCCAGCGACACTATGCGTATCGGTTATGGGTGCGCGTATTTTTTTTAGTTACTTTCCCATCACATCTGTTCGTATTATATAACATTTCACTCGAATACTTGCTTTTATTCAACTAACGCTCGTTTTAATAATCACCAAAGTAACGAGCTTGCGGCCGCACTGCATCACGGGTAAGCGGAAGTCGTGCCGTATTGGAGGGTTTGGCGCGCCGTCATACTGCTGGGTCCCTGTGCGTCGACACCGCGGTAAAATTCACCCACTTTACTGCTTTTCTTTGTCAAACGTATATTTTTCTTCTGACTGCATTAAAATACGACATTCACGCATTGTAATGACGTCAGAAATATGTCTATTTCCCCCTGAGCAAATGGAAGTGCTCGCTAGCAATTGTCCTAGATGTGCTAATTGGGCTGATTAGTGACTAACAGGTAGCTGTGTGCTGGTTCATGTTCCCACTTCAATACGTATTCAGGTAGGAGTCAATACACAAACATTGCAAAAAGTCATTAAAACGTGCAGTATTACACTGTACACGTGTGGTATTTACATGTACATTCAGTAATTTAATTTAGGTGCTTTTGTGACCCACTTGGTCCACTTATCTGACCCACGTGGTCCCCTGATAGTAGAAAATATGGTCCTGTTAGTTCAAGTTCAAGTATTTTATTGTCAGATGCACAGAACAACGCAGACAGGGCCCTGAAATTCTTATGACAAGTCACTGGCAAATACCTATTTAGGGCATAATATACTAGACAGATAAAATATGCTATAGACATTCAACTCTATTTAGGGCATAATATACTAGACAGATACAATATGCTATAGACATTCAACTCTATTTAGGGCATAATATACTAGACAGATAAAATATGCTATAGACATTCAACTCTATTTAGGGCATAATATACTAGACAGATAAAATATGCTATAGACATTCAACTCTATTTAGGGCATAATATACTAGACAGATACAATATGCTATAGACATTCAACTCTATTTAGGGCATAATATACTAGACAGATAAAATATGCTATAGACATTCAACTCTATTTAGGGCATAATATACTAGAAAGATAAAATATGCTAGACATTCACCTCTGCTAATGAATACATGTAAAATTTAGTGAATGTAAAGTACGTCCTCAAAATTTCCTGCTGTTTTATTCAAATTACATTGGATTGTATGCAATACCCATATTATCATAGCTAAACCAATGCACATACTAAAGATCAATGTTATTGAAATTATTACTCTAGCCACTAGGTGGCAGCAGAGTGCTTTCTTTAAACGGTGCCAGTCTGCCGCTGATCAGACCAAGGTGCTGGGTCTGTAGGTTAGTCCACATCCATGCAGAGGCGCTTGAAAAGACAGACATACATTCAGTATGTCTTGAAACCAAAGTGTCTTGTATTTTGTTTTATAGTGGGCGAATTAGGTAGGTACTTTTTAAAAATGTTTTATTAAATGATAATACATTACTTTTGGTAGAGGAGTTCAATGTAGGCCTGCAATAACCAAATCGTCCCTGATGCTTATTTGTTCATTCATTATAATAATGTTATTGTATAACGGATAATTCTGCATTGTTCTTCCAACAAGTATTGATATTGCCCACAAAATATGTATGATGAGGCTATCGACAAAAGTCAGTCAAGAGAATCAACAAGAGATGTATAGAAAGTTTTTTCTGAAATGCCTTCAAATCACATTCAACTCAGAATTGACTCATGCCTCATACAAATTACTCTAGGCACACACGCACGCACGCACGCACACACACACACACACACACACACACACACACACACACACACACACACACACACACACACACACACACACACACCAATTAGATGACCCTAACCCTAACCCTCACCCTAACCCTGATTGGAAACCCTAACCCTAATTGGAAACCTTAAACCTAACCCTAATAGGAAACCCTAACCCTAATTGGAAACCTTAAACCTAATTGGAAAC
The DNA here is from genome assembly GCA_030340625.1 of Merluccius polli. Classification (NCBI taxonomy): domain Eukaryota; kingdom Metazoa; phylum Chordata; class Actinopteri; order Gadiformes; family Merlucciidae; genus Merluccius; species Merluccius polli. The sequence goes on from JAOPHQ010003737.1 coordinate 43,281, forward strand.
CCTAATAGGAAACCCTAACCCTAAACCCTAACCCTAATAGAAAAACCCTAACCCTAATTGGGAACCCTAACCCGAATAGGAAACCCTAACTCTAAAACCAAACCCTAAAACTAAACATTGTGCATGCATCGCCCCCTCCAAAGCTAAAACCAGAGATAAGCCCTTGTGTGACTCTGACAGGGGCGGACTGGCCATCTGTGAGTTCTGGAGAAGTCCAGAACGGCCGTGTGGGTCTACGGCCGTCGGCCGTCGGCCCTTTATTTTTTTCGATTTTTTGTAATTTATTTTTGAAGAACCCTGTCAACAATCGCGCAGCACCCCCCCCCCCCCCCCCCCCCCCCCCCCGTCAACAATCGCGCAGCACCCCCCCCCCCCCCGTCAACAATCGCGCAGCTCCCCCCCCCCCCGTCAACAATCGCGCAGCACCCCCCCCCCCCCCCCCGTCAACAATCGCGCAACTCCAAGGCCGGTCCAGGACAAAATTGACAGGGCCGATTTTTGTTCCCAGTCCGCCCCTGGACTCTGAAGTCACACAAGGGCACACAAAGACACTGAACCCAAAGGGATACAACCAATCAGAAGAATACAGCAGAATAAATAAATTAATATTTTATGGCTTATTTCCAGACTAAACAGTGTCCCCTGGCTATTCTTTATTACAGAAGACTGACTGTGCTGTGGTTTAACGACTGTCAAGGGAGATGATTCAGATGTCCAGCATATGGCCAATTTACATACTAATTCTTCAGCATTTTAGTATTTCCACCTCGGCCCAAAGCACTGTTTCCCCGAACTATGGAAACTTTCCGACCTTTCTGACATGGCTTGACTTTTTTGGATATCGCCTAGAGAGATGACCACCATGTTATATATGACCGGATGAATACTTTAGAAACCAATCAAACAAACAATTACAAAAAAAGTATGACTAACAGTTTGGACTTTGGGGGCGACGCAGAGGATGGACAAGCCAATTTACAAAGCACCGTGACCCTATGACTGTCAAAGTCCTCTGTACTCTCATGAGAGATGCTTGGGCAAAGTTCAGTGCATAGGAATGAGTGTTTCAAATAACCCGATGTCAAAACAATCAACCACACAAGTGCTTGGCTGAAAACGATGTGGTCAGCAGGTGCAGATTTTCTGGTAGACATGCATTTATTAAGAGGTGAAATGTAAAAGAAAAAAACAGGAGAGTTTTCCACTTGGGCTAATAATGTTCGTATGTTAGGAGCTTATTTAGCTTCAATTGTAGGAGCTATGCGTAGCATTAGCCGCACATATAATCAGCAGAGGTAGACGGTTCCATGTCACTTAGCTTTGTTGTTGTACTGCGTTCACATTAGAGGCCTTAATGCTCAATTCATATTTGATTTCACACCCTGACTGTTTACACTAGTTGTATTGGAGACCAGAGATCAGATTTATAAAGGATCTTGGATTACATCTGAAAGTGGCCCACATGAAAATAGGCACACATGCACAGCCGGAAATTCTGGTTATATATATATATATATATATATATATATATTAATAATGACTGGGGTATTGACATAGTAGCGGATCAGTGACTGGAGAACCAGGGCTTGCAAGAGCATTACACATCACAAATCAAATTGTTACCATTGACAGGTACTCGTGTGCGTGTGTGTGTGTGTGTGTGTGTGTGTGTGAGAGAGTCATGAAATTAATTACCCAGTTGTGGAAGTTGGTCCAAGAGACCGCAGGCTTATTTGAAACTGATTTATAGGATTTATTTTCCCCTTCACTGCAGGGAAACCACTCAACACTACAGAGATGCCTGTACCTTCTGTGATTCACGTTGAAGGTAAAATGATCCCAAATTCTTCTTCTGACACAATCAGAAGCGTTTCATTTCCTCTCAGTATAACATTTCTCATTCTTAAATGAAATGTCCTCTTGAAATTGAAAAATAATTGATATTCACAGTAGGGGGACGTTTAAGGTTGACAAATATCTCCGGTCCACAGAACAAGTTGAGAAACAACTACACTTACCTACGGAGCTCCACCGTTGAGCCCGGCCTGATGGGTCGCAAACTCACTTCGATGACAAACAAATAGTATCAAACACACAACGGCACACAAATATCCTTCAATAATAATGAGGCTTTGAGTTGTAACATAGCCAAAGCAAATTAGGTAAAGAAAAATACACATCGTTCCTCTTTATCATCGTTAAGCATTATGGGTCTGTTTGATTTAGGTTTGGCAGTGCACCAGTATAGACACAACTAGTCAAGTAAATAACCATGCTGGTGCTGCGACGGACATGAAGAAAACCGACCTAATATTAAAATTACAGGAATTGCTTTACCTTACTATTGAGGACCTGTGAAAAGGGTCCATTCCCTCTTATGGTTATGTGGGCTATTCATACGCTTCACAGAAAGTGTCAAAGCAGGGTGCCCAGTGGCGCTGAAGAGTAATATTAGGTCTCGACGTGTGTCAAAGTGCCACTGTGATCAATGTAAGGTTACTCTATTACTTTTGTCTATTGTGCTACTGGCATACAGATGGGACCGACCCATAATAAATAGCATTGGCTACACCTGTGTTTGCCTTCAAACAACAGAATAGAACAAAAGGGTCCATTGTTGTTGCGCTTTCTTTGAGGCAGGGACAGATTATTGATGGCGGCGTTCAACACCGTCTTGCATACATATGCAGTGGTTAACAAGTAGAAATTGGCATGGTGGCTATAACCACTTGAATCGTGATTCTCAAGCATGCATAGCATTTACATTTTTGTTCACTGCAATTAAAAACGCAAAAGATCCTATTCACCGTCTTCTACTCAAAGTCTCGTTCAAGACGACGCAATAACCGCAAACTTTTCAGCTGACCCCCTATTGACCCCAAGCTCGGTTTTATAGAATATGTAAATGTGTGATGCATACAATACATCAACCGATGTCAGTATAATAAAACGGCGTGCGTGTCTGTGTGCATTATTTCTGTGCATATACACAGAAAAATTAAAGATACACATATGCTGTATGTGAGGTGATGAACACAGACACACACGCACACGCGCATGCACAGACACACCGTCACCAGCGGGTGCCAGCTTGAAACCGTTCGGGAGCGGTCATTTGGAAGATTGGCCCGGCTGAGATTGAGTGTTATTGATCCATTGTCCAGCAGGTGCACAACCGCCAGTGTCTTGCGACTCAGACAGATTACATTCATAGCGGTGCAGGAGAGCTTACGCCGGATTAACAAGGTATCCACCAGGTTTTGTGTTCAAACGTATTCCTTCTGTATGTCTTTTCCTCGCTGCCGTTGGAAGAAACGCCATTGTGGAGTTGTGTGGGGTTGATAGCTGGTTTATCCTGGGTGCCCCACAGCCATGTATTCGCTGCATTGATTGCAGTATCCGGGCAAACTAAGTTGGGCTGTTCAGCGCAGCAATAATAACGTTCTTCACTTTTACATTGTGGTGCATGTGATAATAGGGTTCATGTTGTGAGCCTCTCAACCAGGATGCCCATATCCCAAAAAGCTATAATTTAGTTCGCTTTTGTATTTTACCTCATGGGGCAATTCAACCGGAAAGCTGCTTTTGCTGTACTTTCTTCCGCGCTCACAAGTTAGTCTACGTGGTCAAAACGCAGCTTGTTATACATTACAGGGGGTATTTTTTGATGGCTCTTATTTTCTCCCCCAAACAGCATTTTGTCACAAGACAGCAGAAGTTTAACTTGGCAAAACCCATTGCTCAAGGTAGCAAATTAGGCCGATATACTCTCCCTGCAAAAAAACTCATAAATCAAAATTCATAGAGGGTACTGTTGCTGGTTTACATTTCTGTAAGAATTGTGATAAAACTACTATTCTAATTAAGGGTGGATAATTGACTAACAGACAGAGGGCGAGAAAGTGCTCAACCGAAGCGACATCTGGCATCAAAGACAAGCAAACTTTAATTGAAAAAATGACGGACATTTTTCTCTTAAACATCCACTGAACTCTCCCCTTTGAAAGGCTGTCAAAGGTTTAGGAAATAGACCTGAACTCCTTTCAGTCTGTCTCCATCAACTCTGTCATGCTTTCTGTCATTCTCTCCCACTCACTCATTTTATTCTCCCCCTTTTCTTATGAATTGATTTCACCCAAAGTTTTAGGTTGGGTGAATTCATTTCTTAAAGTTTGCTTTCAGTTAAATATATTCCCCTCTGAGTTTCTGAGTGTTAGAAAAGCTTTGTTTGTGGTATGGGAATCATAGCATGTTGAGACATGTATATGTTTGAGGGTTGCGTCAGAGGGTTGTGTTACACGTGTGTGTGTAGATGATATGTTTAGGATACATAGTGAATTGTGAATCTCCTGTAATAGAAGATAAAACTATCGTATTTCATGTTTAAATTGTTCCTACCTTCCTTGATTTCTGTTTTGCCAAAAGCTTCAGTCTGTGAGGCTTGTTCGAACTTCACACCTACATGCATGTCTACAGACAAGGTGGGGTCAGTCAAGGTCACCCCCAAGGGCGGGCAAAGTACAATGGGCAAGTAAGGGATGCAACCAAAAGTTAACTAACGGCAACAAAACCAATAGGCATCATTTTAACAAAATCAAACTTACCTTATTAGATTTTGCGCAGGCTTTGCTTTTTTAGGTTAATTGTAGTCAGTCACTAATTTTCCGTTTATAAAAGCACTTTGCTATCGGGCAACACATCTCTCTCTCTCTCGAGTGCAATACTAAGTAATTTAAAAACAATTAGTTTCGTGTAATACAGTGTATCTGTGTAAAAACATTTTGTAAAATGCCTAAAGGAGAAAATCCTGCTGCAGCAACAGAAAACTAATTGTATTGGCGTGAGGCCATTTTAATACATCCTGAATGAAACAAGATGGGTCTCAGAAATGAGGATGTGGATTGGGATGGTTTGAAGTTGTTCAGGTGTTTAGTGACAGGATCTGAGGAGATGAGAGGGGAAGGGGAAATGGAAGCGATGGAACCAGCAGCAACGGAGAAGACAATATGGAGACACTAGAGGTGCGCGGATGGGCTATTATTTTATCCGCAACCGCATCACAAAACTCATCATCCGTCCGCCATCCATCCGCACCAACGTTTTTTGACCAATTTCAAAACCGCACCCGCCCGCCATCCGCGGGCGCTGCTGACGCGAGAAAAAAAAGTGTGCTCGTTTTTATCGGATGCAAGTAACAATATTTAACAATGTAACTTATATATATCTTTTCATTTGATTGGTTCAACCGCCACCCGCCCGAATTTAATTAAAATATTATTTTTCGTAAGGTCATCCGCCCGATCCGCGGTTTAACCGCGGAGTCCGCGGCTGTAACCGCCATCCGCGCACCTCTAGGAGACACCACCTGCCACCACCCTCTGTGTGCATCCTGTGCATCTGTTCAGTTCCTACAGCACCAAGCACACACACCATAGTTGGAAGAATAAAACAAGCTGTGCTTTAACCACGAAAAAAACGTTGACTACAGAGAATCTGCATTTAGTCAACTCGGGAGGCACTGCTATTGTATTTTTGATATGCTTTTGTTCATTTAAAAATGAAAGAAAGTCTAAACACATTGTTATAACTGTGGCAACACATGTACACAATTCTATGATTGTTTATATAATTTGTATTAGTAGAGCAGAAGAGAGCTTAGATATGATATAGTGCGTAGAGACAACAATCTTTATGTACGATATAAGGAACACCAAGTTGTTCCTTATATCGGTGGTGTACTGGTAGGGTGGGTCTTGTGAATGTTGGCAGAAGCAGATGGCAATGACAGAAAATTCAGATCAGCGCCCGGCAACTTGCATTGCCTCACTAGCTTTCAGCAAGAGATAATCTGAATTAGAAGAAGCTCCTAAATCCTATAAGCTATAATCCAATGACGACTTACTACTATCCATCCGCCACATTCCAACTAACGACTTTTAGGAGTGCTGGTACATATTTATGGGCCAAAAACATATGGCGCCCATCAAAAAGCTCAGTCTAAATATGATTTAATAAGTGTCCCGTCTGAGGGATTATGGCTTTCCTCTCTCTCAGACCCCTAGCTTTGCCAAAAACCCTGCCTGGTTTCGCTCTATAAAACTCGTCCCAGCAAACAATCATTGAGAAACCATCGCCATCATTTTCCCCAGATAAACAGTGTGCGTGGATAATGTTGTCAACATTCATTTTGTTGCCGCTTGTGTATTTGCTCTGCCATTGGCCGCTACTCATCGCCAATCAATCAATCGGATGAGATCCGCTAACGCAAGAAAATCCCTTGAGAGTTTCTCTTTGGTTATGGTAATTGCTTTTTTTGTAATGAGGGTTGGTACGACTTAGGTGAAATGTTGCCATAGAGGGGCCGATTTGAATCGCTTATTTACCTTAATTGACATTTAACAGCCCCAGAATAAACTCCCCAGAATAAAATGCTCTCAACACTCAACCCCCCAGGCCTTCAAATTATTCCCTTCTTCATTAAAGAGTGTCAAATCAGCACAGACACAAGTGCAATTAATGTGCATAGAACAAGATGGGAATCACTGGAGATGCAAGACTTTATGCAAATGTATGCAAATACAAAAGTATGTGCTGGTCACATTCCATTGCATATAATAACAATTATAGTTGCATTAAATTAACATGTTAACATTAGTCAAGTGAATGGTTATTCTCCCACGCACGCATGCACACACACTTGACTAATTCGGTTGTCCTGTATTCCTGCAATCATAAATAATTTAAATAGGAGAGAAAAACAAGAGGAGCACTACCACCATTAAGCAAGGCTTTCCGGCTTCTTCTGCTGCAATAACAATAACATATTAACCTGGATTAAATGGAAACAAGTATCCAGCAAGGCTGGGTGATAGGGCCAAAATCCTCTATCCCGATATAGGTCAGTTAATCAATGTTTCCTCTAGGATTATTTTCAGCAGCGGGGGGGGGGGGGGGGGGGGGGTTTTGTTGTACCTGGGCGATGCGCGGTCTTAGTGAATGTCAATAAAAAATATGAAATAAAATGACACTTGACTGCAAAACAATCTATTGTTACAGAGGGCAGCTTGGTCTTCGTTTTCTCTCCTCTCCTCCTCTACTCTCCTCTCCACTCTCATCTCTTTCTGCCCTCTCTCCTGCTCCACTCTGCTCTCCTGCTCCACTCGCCTCCACTACTCCTGCCTGTCTACTTTTTTAATAAGGTTACATTTGAGAATGAGTAACGTTAGATAATTCTCTCACATCACAAATATTTGATCACGCAACCAGTAAGAACATTAAAATATTGTAGTAGCCACCACTAACGTTACATATTTTAGAACTAAAAGGCATTTCTTTCCCTTCAAAACTTCAGGGCATGAACCTTGAGCCCCTCCCTAGCTAAAGTAATGTTACCTGACTATCTTTCTCAGTGACGTCAGGCATCTTTCTTTTCTTGGAGAAATATTTTAACAAACTCATCTGAAAATGCAATCAGGAATATCGGAATACATACCTTATATAAACATCGTTGGCAATTATTTTACCGATGTTTATTAAAGTAACGCTACCGGTATTATGATTCACTGAGTTTGCTACCGTTAACGTTAGCTGGAACATTATTTCACGATATATTATTAATATTAATAATAATTAGTTGGCCATGAACGTCAATGGAGAATACATTGCAAATGTAGCCTGGCAGGCCAGACCCACATCAGAAAGATGTAGGGTCTGGCACTGCTCCATTGGCAGTGTGGGCGGGATAAACGGTTGTCTTTCAAGTTCCCTCTGCACGCAATAGGATAGCGCTACAACCAATCAGAGCAACGAAGAAGGTGACGTAGTCAGAGCGACGGAAATTAGTCCATGGGGAAGTGTTCCGTGTGGTGGATTGTGGAAGAATAGTGAAATAAAATGTTAACTTCAAGTCTTGAGGAGTCGCGGCCAAAGCCGAGTCGAAAGACAGCCGTTCGCCAGCAGCAGCAGCCATTGTTTCCCTCTAACACGGAACCGTCACAACTCTGTCGTCATGGTAGCCCGGCTTCCGACTCCGCCCCTCACGCTGTGATTGGTCTGACAGATTTTCTGTTTCCAGCACAGAAAAACGACGGAGAAGTGCTAGACCCCCCTGGCTGCAAATTAAATTTGCTGCCGCTAGGGGCGTCTAGATTTCTAGGGCAGGCTATTGCAAATGTTTATTTAAACTGTAAAATCTATCTAACTTAACGTAAGTCTACCTTTTTTCTTGTTCTCCGGTAAGGTAATTCTATCCTGTCTGACCTGTTTGTCACTCATCTGCCTGAGGAGAACCTGCTGTACTTGCATTGTTGTTTACTTGGTTGTCTTGACTTCGTGAGTGATTGACGTCACCGTTCCAGTTGCTCATCCTCAAAGTGGAGCGAGCGAACGGACGGACGACCGTCCGGTTGAGTTCAGTGGAACGGACAGCTCTGCAGAGTTGTGTAATTGCGACTTCATGACATTTTAGAACATTTTTGAACCAGCGGCGGCAATAATTTTGTAGCGGCGGGCCGCCGCTGGAAAATGCATATAGCGGAAACACTGGTTAATATCTCGATAACGATATATATATCAAGATATAGCATGTTTTCTGGTTATTCAATACATAAATAGTATATACATTAACCACACGGTAAAGCCTACTTTGGTATACTCTGGTGTGAATTAAATACATGACAAATGAAAAGTTGAGTATAATCACTTTACTGTAATGCACACTTATGCCATATCACGACATCCAAAATCTAAGACGATATCTAGTCTCATATCAGATATCGATATAATGTGGATATATTTTGCCCAGCCCTGTACCTCGTGTACAAGCCCAAAAACAGAAATACAACTTCACTTTTGTGAATTGAAAATGTTTATCACAATTTAAATCACTGAGACCTTTGCCTAGACTCATTATTTGCCAAAATAAATATAGTATTAAATTAGAATAGACTTACATTATTATTTATACCCACAGTGACTTATATCGCACACTCAGAGTAAATGTTTGACAGATAAAGGTCACCCTGCTATGATAATCATGGGTGAACACAATTAACTAATTGGCACAAGCAAGGGCTCTATAGGGCAATCAAGTAAGACCTAAATGACAAAACCAAGAAGATGTACTGTAGTTAGATGTGTATACGGTGTATTGTGTTTTTATGTTTAATTGATATTACTTGGGCAGCACTATTTAAGGTGCTTGCAAGTTGATACTTGTTGGGACGTGTTTAGATACAACTATGATCATGCACCTCTATTTGTGTGTGTGTGTCTGTGTGTGACACTTTATCTGTACTTCTCTTGCTCTCTCTTTCTCTTTCTCTGTCTCTTGCTCTGTCTGTGTCTCTGTCTGTGCATGTGGGTATGAGAGAGAGAGTTCACAGGTGCTTCCTTCTACTCTAGTTTACCACCTGCTCTCTCTCACACACACACACACACACACACACACTTTAATTATAGCCTTCCTTATTGTTTCAGAGAAGCTTTATTCCCAAAGCGTATCGCACTATTTTTATTTAAAAACAGGCCTTGTGAATATTGTGTTACTTGTGGGTCATTTGTTCTGAGCTATTTTTATGCAGGCTAATAAACAATGTGTGGGACCATTGCCAATATTTGAATGCCGTTTATTCAAGTAATAGCAACATATTAAGACAGCATTGTGTTTTTCCCATAGTGCTTATATGACACATTGTTGCATGTGTATGAAGAACGTTGCACTGGCAATCACATGCAATGTCAAATATTATGTGTGTGTGTGTGTGTCGATGTGTATTTTTTGCTTATTGGTAATAGGGCTGCAACGTTTAGACCATTAATCGATCGACAGAAAACTAATCAAATACCAAACATTTGCTGCTTGATGCTTCAGAAATTCAAATGTTTGGTTCATGGATCATTATAAAATGAATACTTTAGTTTTTCTTTGCTGCTTGTCAGATAAATAATCGCTTCGGACTCTGGCAACTTGTAACTGCATTTGCTATTATTTATGACATTTTGTAGACTAAATGATTAATGGATTAATCGAGAAGATTATTGTTAGATTAATCGACTATGAACATAACTATTAGTCGCAGCCCAATTGGTGACAAAACAATGACTATAAATATATTGCCATCTCTAATATGATACAACCGGTCTACCAAAAACTTCCTGGCCAAAATGAGCGTAGCTCCGGTGTTCCTGCATCCCTTCTGACACACAAGATGAAGTTTCCACAGGATGAGTGACTAAATACCGCCACGTGCAGTGACACAGACAAAGTAATGGGTTTAACGTCTGGTCTAGGTCTGCCAGAAAGCCTCACCACCACCACCTCTAGCAGACAACATTGTCAACGTATGGTGATCGGAAGCAGTACAAACCGCCCATTCTTGTGAAGGCCAAATGGTGCTAATGCTAAAAGGTTAAAGGTTACGATTATTTTGAAAGGTACCTCTCACAAACGTAGTGATTTAATTGTGTTTAGTTAAGTAAGTTAGTCAGTAAGTAAGTAACTAAGTAAGTAGCCTAATGTTAGTTCTCTAAGTAACTAACTAACTTATAGGGTGACATTTCTGAGTTACTAACTAACTAATTAACTAGGGTTAACTTACTAAGTTACTAACTAACAAACTAGGGTTAACTTACTAAGTTACTAAGTCAGTAACTTTACCCTGTTTATTACATGCTCCATTATATCAGACAGGGATTCATGTATAACCTGCACTGGACATCAAAACAACCAGCAATTTAAATGGTTATTTTTTTCATTCTCGAGTCTAGTGCATGGCAAGACCTCTATCTCCCAATGAGTGAGACATTAGCAGAGTAATACCAGTGGAGAGGAATAGCACAAAGAAACCAGAGCTGTAGCAAACAGCTAATTTCAGAGCAATACAAGAGCATGTCTTCAGTTGAGCACTTAAAACCAACCAAAAACACATACGTGTGAAACACTCAACATCCCAACTCTTCCATACCATGATTTATAGTAGTTCGAAACTGAGTTAGTTCATTAGTTTGGGGCTAACATGGATTGACAGCTAAAAGCCTCTTGGTGCTTAATGCTTAGTGCTGTTTTAATGCCAGCACAAATCAAAATATTCCATTATGGTGGTACGTAGTCTGGGCACCATTTTTTTTTTCTTCCACAGTGACTTTAACTTGACGTTTGTTACTGTGTCACATTCTGATCGGACACTGCATTAACTTTGTCAACCAAATTCAAGTGCAATTCGCATCTACAATTCAGCAGACAAGGAATTACACCTTCCCTTTCAAAAGAAGTGCTTAGTGGGTGTAAAATCAAGCATGTATGAGTTGATCCAATATGTTAGCTTATCCCTCTATGTATACATTATAATGTAAGCTTTCTGCATCATGAGTGCTGTTTGGCTTTGTGATCCCCGATTCTGAATTACGAGTCTTCTGTGTATGTATAGTACAGCCAAAGCAAACATTGGCACCAGTGCACATGCAAGAATCTGTGATGTAAGATAAGCTTTTGTTTAATTAATCATAGCCTAGCCTTGTATAATCCCTCTCATGCAGTTCCATACTGATGCAACCTGACAAGGGACACGCAGAAAAGGGCGAAAGGAAGTACAGCCCCTGTCCAAGCATGTTTTCTCTGCAAGTCAAGCAAGGTCAGTAGCAGAGCAGGAACACATAATAACAGAAACACAAACAGCACCATTAGCGCGACAAATACACATACACAGCTGGAACTTATTCGTTTGTGGAAATTAGTGGTAAGCCCCAATAATTTATCCCCAGAATGCATTAGGGGAGAATAGGGTTGTTGGCAGTCTATTGTGCGTGTTGAAGATAATTGTCTTATAATGTCCTGTTTTTGGTTATTAATATTCATAGCCTATAGCTGCGGGAAGTTGCAGTCTTCAAGAACACAACTCGTTATCTTGTTTTTGGCTTAAAATGTCAATTTATTTGATCAATTCCCTTTCACTTACAACCTTATTAACCTTAACCTTGACATTGTATCCTATTAATGTCTTTATGTAATTTGAAACGGTTTAATTGCATTTCCCATACTTAAAGTGAAAAAAACATATTGCCAAGTTATGAACACATTCTTGCATCATTGCTGTGTTCAATAAAGGTTTGTAGATTCAGAGGAAGAAAGCCTGGTTCACTATACCCATGTGCGCCTTATTGCTTTGAGCATCCTATTGGGAATATATAGAGGAAGGAATGGGCAGTAATGTTTATTGCTGCTGATTAGTGTGTGTGTGTGTATGTGTGTGCGCGTGTGTGCGTGCGTGCATGCATGCGTGGAGGAAGTTATTAACATACTCTCAAACTTAAAAGTATCCTGGGCTCCTGGCTAATGTATCTAGGTATATCAGGAGTGGTTTCAGGTGTATGATGCAAAGAGTAAAACTGTTCTGATGCGGTGGTGGCTGAACTTCAGGGTTACCCTGACCATTGTTTCTACCAGTCATGTTGCTGGAGGCAGGGATGGGCCAGAAGTAGTCAACTGTAGTCAAGTGTCAGTTGTCAAAACAACCTGACGCGCCAGATGATTTGTTCGGTCATCCGTGGTCATGCGTTAGCAGGTGATTAGATGAACCATCTGTCTATCACGGGCTAACTTCAACCAATCAGATCAGCAAACCATGATGTAGTAGGAGAGCAAAAAAGTTTCCTTTGAGAAAAGCCTTCAGTGCCATTCTTAGCTCTTCTTTCAATGAAGAAATACTCTCCAGTTCAGATATAACTGATGCTATAGCAGCATGTACGCTAACCTCTTTATGAGCCTCCATTGTTTGTTTGTTTGAATGTCGCTTTTTTGCTTTTTTTGTCGTTACACCAAAACCATTGCAGCTGCCATTAGTTCCTCATAGGACACTGATTGGTCCGGACCACTGTGGTTCGGCCACAAACGCATAACTTGAAGCCTGGTCAGATCGATCTCCAGAGAGAAACAGAATGTGAACTTGCGAGATCGGGGTGGTCTCACGAGGCTAGTGTAGACTGACCACTGCAGAAATACACTTATAAAAATCCCCTTCTGAAAGCTTCATTCGCCTGTTTCGCTAATGAAACAGGAACCAAGGCGTAACTCCGCCCCTTTCAGTTCCTGGTTTCCAGCCCAGGCTCTGTGCTGTCTCCCACCCACCAGAAGTTCTGCTATAACATAGTAGGACTGCTGGAGCCCAGATTACCCTGACCACTCAGCCACCCCAGCTACATTGAACCTGGGGCACTTTGGACAGACTTTGTGTTATTGTGCCTGGCTGCCCCCTAAGAGTTGACCCATTGTGGATGCCCTTTCTTTTGGGGGGGGGGGGGGTTCAATTCAGACTGTGTAAAAGTTTAATCCTGCGCTGAACTTCTGAACTTTTGTCACTTCTACACCGCAGCTTTCTATTTAAAACTATAAGTCATAGTGTTCCTAATATGATAATAGTGATGGGATGTGATGGTTGCAGAGAAAAAGGTACATGGTTTAAATACCGGTATTCTTGTTTCAGGATTTTAGGCACTTACAAGCACCATTTAAGATCTCATCAGGCGTACCTCAGATTACAGTTGAAAAGCCTGGTCTTGACACAACCACCATCAACAACAGTATCAGCTACACCAATTTGTGAGGAGCAGCTTTATGTAATTCAATATACTGTTCCTGCACCGGTTGTATTGTGTGTGTGTGTGTGTGTGTGTGTGTGTGCGTGTGTTCTTATGTGTGTGCATGTGAAACGACATTGAACGGAACGGAAGAGAGGAAGGCAGCACAACAGCTTGTCTCTGTACCCGTGCATTTTGCGCGCACACACACACACACACACACACACACACACACACACACACACACACACACACACACACACACCGATAATCCATTTATCACACAGGTTTACTGTATGAACACAGATACAGACTCAAAGGATGTTGACCTAAAACTGTATGTTTGTTCTGTAAGGAAATACATGAAAAAAATCCACCATAGTGACAGGATGTGGTTAAATTGAAGCATATCCGCAAAAAAGTCACTCCTTCCAAGCAGGATTTGGTGTACGTGTTTTTGGTGAGGATTCCCCTGTTATGTCCAACAACACTGGCCTGGAGGCGAGGTTGATGTTAAATCTGGACAGGGAAGACTCAAGACACGTGGGCTGATGTGCCCCAATGTCCACTTGGAGACTTCCATTCAGCTGGAGACTGAGGCGAGGTGGGGGACAAAGGGAGGATATCCTGGTACTGTGCACGCTGGTTTACTTCAACAACCCCCCCCCCCTTCCCACCACACACACACCTCCTTTATATCTTTAAAACTAGTGCTAATAGAGGATGAATTAGGATTTAGCAAGAGGAGCAGAGCCTCTTTTTCTCTTGCTAATCCTAATTCATCCACTTTTATCGTTACCAGTAACATGGAACTCATCTGATCTCCAACAACAACCATGAACTGAACATGCTTGCGCAGTGCAGAGACCTTATAGAAGTCAAGTTGCCATAAATTATAACAGGGCACGACCTTTTCTAGCAACCTATAGTCCAACAAAAATCTTATAACAGGCTATATCATTGCACATTATAAATAGATTAGAATAAATAGCTTTTTTATAGGTAATTCATGTCAAATAGCGTATAATGAAAACAACATCACAAAGCAGATATGTTATATGATTATATTCGATTGTCATATTATATAGCTTGCCATATATTTATATTGGCCTAATGCTTGTCTAGGCTTTCAAAATAACTTATGTATTTTGCATATGTAACATAATGAGGCTATAACAAACCAATACTAGATTTTTATGATTTAATAGCTTATTAAAACATAGATGATAATACATTAAAGCAGAAAAATTAAGTAGGCTTCTGGTGATGACAACCAACTTGAATCGAATGCAGTCTTGGCTTTCCAACATGTCGTCAAAGCATCTGTCAAAATGTGGCTATACTGTATGTCCTTTGCCATTTATTTAGTTTATCTACTCCCACCCCCCCAACCTCTTCACTTCCCCAGCTCTCCAGACTCTTAAATACTCTTCCGGACAGGAAGGTCATGTCCTCCTCATCCTCATTTAATCTTCATCTTCTCCATTTCCCCGCTAGCACCAGTTTCTCCTTTACTCTCTATTATGGTTTCCTCAGCATTAATATGTCCACGCCTCCAGGGCTACACTGCACTTTACAAGCCGAGGACATTGTAAGATACGTCCGTGTCGCTTATTTTCAAACCTAAACCGATTGTCTCAAAGAAACTCTCCTTAAGAAATATTCCAGCGAATAAGGTTAATAATACAATTTATATAATGATGAATCGTGAATACTTCAATTCAAATGTAAATTAGGAATAATAAACCTATGACAAGAACCCTGTAATAAGTGTTGTGAAGGTGGGAATTAGCTGTGTAGCGCCGGCACAATTAAAATCAAATAGCTTTTTCATAAAATCTAAATAACAACATCAGGAAGTGATATCACAACTCCTTGTCAGCCCAATATAACTAGTTAATCCTTGACACTTGCGATTGAATCCTAGTTCCACAAGGCTACGTGAATGAGATCCTGTCATATTGCTTTGTGCAACAACTTTGCACACTCATGACTACAGGTTCATATCAGATATCAGAAAGTCGCGTTGGCGTTTTTGTCATTGAGTCGGTCATCAAGATAAAGTGATCCATGCTGTGGGGCTGTTTTTATGTCGACTGTGTGTTGCTTGTCAAGATAGCGAGGCTGTCCTAGTTGCGATCGTAATGGTGCACTTAGAGCCCTGCGAGAGACGCATCTGACAGATAAATAATATAGATCAATGTTTACATGAGCCGTCTCCATCGCATCCTGGGACCCGGTTCCGCTGTCGATATGATGTCCACAGGCTATTACTTGTTTGTGTGTGTGTGTGTGTGTGTGTGTGTCTATATGGTATGCCTCTTCCATCTGTCATTTTTAACGAAACCGTGTGTGTGTGTGTGTGTGGATCCATATGTGCATGTGTCTACACGATACTGTCATCTGTCATTGATAACCAAATCTGTCTGTTTGTCTGTGTGTGTGTGTGGACAGGCTTTCTCTCTGTCACACACACACACACACGCGCCATGCTACATATTGACTCACTCAAAACTAGAACCCTAAATGGCATTTTCCCCCCCCCCCCCCCCCCCCCCTCGAGCCCTGTGGTAAACGTATGTCCTCTGAAAAGAGCAACCCTGTAAACACAATGATGACTGATGAGCTCTGACCCCGGAATGCATCCCACCAGGTCAGCGGAGACAAGTAAGGGAAAGCAGCGCATCCATGAAGCACCACCCGGGTGGATCTACTGCACTGGACCAGAGACATTACCAGACACCAGCGACAATGCGACAGTCGATGAGGTACACAGATGCACGCACACACGCACACACACACACACACACACACCGTTAATTTGGGACGGGAGATTAGTGCATCGGTGACAACAAAGCCTTGTTTGAAGGTCAGTTGTCAGCTACATGACATAAATTAAGTGTCAAGCACCAGCTTGTTGGTGTATTCCCTGAGATGGGGACTGCGATGTAGGACTCACTGATCCCTCACAATCATTCTAAAATGGGTTATGCCCCCCCCCACACACACACACACATGCACATGGAGAAGACCACAAGTCCTGATCTTGCTGTTCCTGCTATATTATCCTTTTTTAATTTCAGTTGCTGCACAGTCTGCTATAGCAGTTAAGTTGAAAGTATCTGTAGCCTAGGGAGCAAGGCGTCAATACTTATTAAATCAAATCTGCAAAGAGATGAATGTGCATTCAAATTGTCAAATTGACTATGACTGAGTGACTTACCTTATCTGATTTAATCCTACAATACTCAGCTACCATTAGGCCTACAGCAACACATTAATCATTGTGGCAGTTTATATATTTATTCAGAAAATCTTTTTAAAATCTACTTTCTTGAGGCCTTACATTTTTCAATTTCCTCTGCCTTCCGTCTGTCCTTCCCTGTCATTCAAACTCATTTTCATGCAATGCAGGTGTCCATGGGAGGGGGAGAGAGGGAGGGAGAGAAGTCATTCTTATGTTGCCTGGTGGTTCAACATCAAAGTCTCAGGTCTTGTGGCTCTCATGCCATCGCTGCTACTTTACATTTTACACACCTTCTTACGTACGTCACAGCATGGGAACAAAGGTCTAATTCATGCCGTTGATCCTCGCATAAATCTCCCTTTTTATGGCCCTTCGTCTTATTTCTTTCCTAGAGTGCTCTGGGGTTTTTTCCTAGTGATGTGGAGAGAAGAGATCTTGCCTGTGCTTGACACAGTGTTCAAGATATACTGTGTTGATGTGGTTTGGCCCTATTAATACCGATTAGACACATCATTGAGAAATACCACTGCTTTTTTTTTATCGGTTAAAGGGTGACTCAAAAAAACGACTTACCTTTTATGGGGGTGTGCATCATAGTGAGACTATAAAATTGTACTTTCACATTAAGTAATATAAATATTATATTGCTTGACATTTAATTTAATTTAATATTTAGAAGTTATAAATATTTACAATGGCACGACCCAAGTCGGCTGTCGATAAGCAAAGTTATATTGGGAAACCAATGTACGTTTGATCTAAAATAGCGTAACTAAATGGGAATATCGGGATGTTTTTCAAGAAAACTTAAAACTCTGTAACGTGGTGACTTCATTCTGCTCCTATCCAATCGGAAAGTGATGATTAATGAGTTCAATTTACTGTTAACCGCCTGTCATTCCTTGAGGGCTGCTGAGTCTGCGCTTTTCGCAATGCGTAAGCAGAATCGCATTAGGATTCGCAATTTCCCACGTCAGGCATTGTGAATGGAGTGGAATCCACATCTGTCTTTCTGTGCTCACCTGTTTTTCTATTTATCTCATTGGGCTCGTTGTACACCTTCCTAACTAATCAAATGGTTCCTCCTCGTCTCTCTCCTTCCTCCTCTTTCCTGTCTGTCATGAACTCTTCTGTGTTTTCTGTGGGGCCGCCAGGCATGTCGCATGGTTCACAGGCCGCTAACATGCAGGCGAGTGTGAGGCATGCGCGACGGTGTTGAGATTGTATCTGTCCAAGGTGTGATTTGTGTTCATCTAACATCACTGGGGAGGGTCCCCTTCCCCCCTCCCCCCCCCCCCCCCCCCCCGTTCTCATTTCCCATCTCCTCCATTCCCACCCTCATTTATCCTTCCAATTATTTGTACAGCCTGCTTTTCTCTCTCTCTCTCTCTCTCTCTCTGTCCCTCTATCCCCCCCCCTCTGTCAGTCTCTCCCTCGCTCTCGCTCTCTCTCACACACGCTCTCTTTCAGTTTCTCTTTTTTCGCTCTCCTCTCTCCCATCAACCACACCTCCACTCTCGGGTTTTAACAGCAGACACCCCCCCCCCTCCCCCTCCCCACAGTCCTCACTCATATCCAATTATCACTTTGTTATATTCCCTCCACTTTATGATAATATCACCTGAACAAAGCAAACCGTGAATGAGGACCAGCTGTGTTATTACACTTTTATTTGCGGCTGTATGGAAGGAGCAGTGCGGAGCAAATGTGAAACCTCAACTTTGACCTTGAGGTGGGCTTGCATAAAAAAAACCTTGCAGCCGTAGAAGATGAAAGTGTGAAAGATCGACGTGACATCTACAGCCTCCTGGGTGGGGGGGTTAGGAAAGTGCGAGATTGAGATGCAGACAGGGAGCTACTAAATGGCAAGAGGATGAAACAATGGAAGACTGAGGACGAATTGGAGAGAGGGTTAGAAATTTTGAAAAATAAACCATTAAATGGCACTTTCTGGAGAGTTTTGTGCAAAGAAATGGAGAAATTGAGTCTTACATGATATGTGCAAAACTGCAAGGTTTAGCGCCTATACTGTGCATTGTTTTAGCATCAACAGGTATTAGGGCATGTAGCATTTACATTAGGCTACTGTTAATCAGCCATCACTTGATTACACATTATAACCTTGTTATGAAGATATAAGAAGTGACCCATGCAATGTGACAAACATAATGTGTCACATGTGAAAAAGGTCAAGAAAAGTGAGATACTTCATTAGTAAATCATACAGAAGAGACAGTGCAGTATATGACAGTAGCAACAGCTGAGAAGATTTGGTTTGTGGTGACCAGGAAATGTCCAACTTACACTAACTTCCTTCTCCCATTCTCTATCTTTACTACTACTAAGTACTACTGCTACTACAACCACTACAACACACACACACACACACACACACACACACACACACACACACACACACACACACACACACACACACAGACACACACACACACAAACAAACAAAAGCAAACAAACTATTTAACACACACATAGTCTAACCAAGACTCAACATAAACTCTTCAAAGCTGGCATGTTGGCAACCAAAGTATGTAGATTTAAAAAAATATAACCTAGATAGACTTCTTTATTTTTTCATTATGCAAAGCTGATGATCATAATTTGTATGGCATTATATTAGGGCCAGCAGTTCCCTATTTAGGAACAAACGTGTAGGAAAATATCCCTGATCTGTGAAATTATATATTTTTTTTATTTTTGTTATTAAATAACTTTAATATTTTAGCAATTGATTCGAGGGGATAAATTCATTGGATGAAGGTTCTGTCGTTCTGGTTGCCTTTTCTTGGTAGCCAATGTTGTGCACTTGCGTTCGGAATGCATGCGGTGCGGTCGACTGACAATGAGAAGCAGCTGAACAAGAATAGTAGGCTACTCGTGTTCCGATTGTTCTCAGCTCCGCTGAGCCAAATAGAAATTCCATTTGAAAAACAACGTTCATTTATTGTCGGAAATATCATATTTTCAAAAGCATTACTTTCATCCAAAGCATTACTTTCATCAAATTTTATGTGACATTTCCAGTACGCAACTGACTGCAGGCAGGCTTAGGCTATGTGCCGGGGCTGAGCCCCGGCTAGCCCCGGCCCAATTTAACCACTGTATATATATATATATATATATATATATATATATATATGATTCCCTTCACTGTATTCATCACGGCTGGAGCCATCATTCACCATTTAAAGTACATTGTGTTCCATCAAGTCAAGGAGCTAGAGGCGGGTTGTCATGCAACTGCTGAATAATCTCCAAAACACAGAGATGTTATTCAATCATGGATTTACAATGGCCAAGCATCCCATATAATTAGATAGAGTCACAATAATTGCGGAACCCACAGTCACTTATTTCATACCTCCGCCGTATGTACGTGCATACGAGTGTGTGGGGTGTTTGTTGTGTGTATGTGTGTGTGTGTGTGTGTGCATGTGTGTGTGTGTGTAGTGTTTGTTTGTGTTATGGTTTTGGTGACTTCATGAGCTCCAGGGTTTTATTAAAGGAGGGAAGCGATATTAGTTTCTTGTGTTTACCGAGACAGCCCAAGCATTGAAGCCTACCCCCAACTGAAGCAGCGGGAGAGAAGGAGAAAGAATCACTGCTGACACTTTTGACATTAAAGGCACAATGTGTAAAATTTAGTGGCATCTAGCGGTGAGGTTGCTGATTACAACCAACTGAATACCCCCACCCCTCACCTCTCCCTTTTCTAACGACGTAGGAGAAGCTATGGTGGCCTGTACTGGCCTGTAAGGTGCTAGTAGGTGCTAGGTGTGCAATAAATACCCGAAAAATGTAATTGAATACACGGTCCAAAACTCAACGAGTAGTAGTTTAGTTTTTTTGTTTAAGTCTGCGATAGTTTCCACCAATGTACACATATCCATAGTCACCTGCATTTTATACAGTCTATGTATGTTACATTCACACTGGAGCTCCACTGGCCATGCAGTTCTTTACCTGCTTTTTCCTGTTGTAGAGCTAGCAGGTTACACTTCTAAATAGCAATGTTAATGTTGTATCCATTCAGTACATTTTGTACTGAATGGATATAACATTGGCAATTTTGGTGGTGCAACATAGCGGCCTCCGTGGAAGAGGACCCGCTCCCCATGTAGATATAAACAGCTCTTTCTAAGGTAACAAAAACACTACGATTATTATTTTCAGGTTATTATACACTAATGAAAACATACATATGAATATTATATTCAATTTATTCAAATCCCTTAAGAACCGTACCTCTGCACCAAATTGTTAAATGGTTCGAGCAAGCAGATTGGTGAGTCACAGCTTAACCCAGCATCCCTGTACACTAGACAGTTACAACCAATCACTGGCTCAATTTCAAATGACATCTCCCCACCCTTTGCATTATGAATTTCAGCTTCTTCCTTCTGGATGTATGAGTGCAGAACAAACCGGTATAAAAACAGCTTTATTCTGGCAGCCATCACCGAGTTGAACCGGCCGTAGCGACCTTTGCACTGATGATATGGTGGCAACATTTATTTATTTGTGTCTTGTTTGTTATGTTTTGTCATGTTTATCTGTTATGTCTATCTGCTGTCTTGTCCCTGGAGTGTTGTGTCGGGATGTACGACTTGTTTTTACTACTGCAAACCAATTCTACATGTGGGTACAAATAAAGTAACCTGAACCTGAACCTGATCAGTATCAGTCAGTCTTGTACTTTTCTTGACAAACACAGCCTCTTATAATTCCATCACATCTTTTTGAGCCCTGTAGATTGTGTGTGTGTGAGTCGAGGCTCAAGGATTTCACACATTTGCAGAAAACAGGATAAACATTCTTGTAGTTTACTGCACACTAAATTGTTATGTGAATGAGGAGTGGATGCTTGGAATAGATTAAATGGTCTCTCTTTATAGTTGTAGACTTAATGAATTAGGCGGTGTATCTGTTCCCCAACCCCCACAGTTCCACAATGGGATAATCCACGACGAGGTGTGCATGTATCGAAAAATAATGCACAACATGGGGGCTAAGTGCATTATTTTTCGATACATGCACACCTCAGAGTGGATTATCCCACTTATACCATGGCCACTAACGAATCATTAAAAATATAAGGGTGGTGATTCATATTTTTGGGTAATTCTGTCTCAAAATTACAACTTTTAGCCCGCACTACTTTTTGTGTTCCTGGAAACAAATAGCAAATGACCGGAGAAATATATGACTAATGCCTGGGTCTGACTAATGCCATCAGATTCATATGGAATGCGGCCAAATTGTGCCCTTTACATGAAATAAGAAGTGAATGCTTGGAGTAGATTAAATGGTCTCTCTTTATGGTTGTAGACTTAATGAATTAGGCGCTGTACATGTTCCCCAACCTCCACTGTTCTACATGAATAAATGTAAAAGCGAGGTTAAGATGTTTCTTTGTGTCTTTCAACGAAACTCATCGTGCATCCAGCAGCTTTACTTTATACAGGTACTGTGTTGTATTCTTGTTGTGCCTAGCTGTTTACTTTTCCTGGAAATAAAATACCTATGAGCATAATTACATTTTAATGTAATAATTTAAATGTAACTTAATTTTAACAAAATCCTGCTGTGTTGTGTGAATATGTTCTCACTGCTTCAAGCTGAGTGCTAACTTGCTATATTTTCTTTTTGGCTTTGTCAAAGTCTTTTTTTTCCATCACCTCCTTCAATCTTAATGGGTTGGATTTAACAAGAAGCACAATACCATTTAAAATTTAAAAAATAAATATATTGTCTATCCCTTCTCAAGGGCGGGATGAGGACACCCTTGGAAGTAAATCTTCACACATCTGCTCTTTGTGATGCCAATTCTTGACGTAAAGTGAAATCAAATACACACAGCCGGGACTGCTATTTGAGTTCACAAAGACAAAGTGGTCAAACTCATTCTTAGTCAAATTCTCTCCTCGCTAGTCCTTTCCAGGAATATATTTTACCTTCCCTTTTTAAAGGAGACAGTCAAAGATGAATTAATTTGTATTGTGTAAATCCTAAATTATTAAAATATTGTAATGCACTTATTCACCTAGTTTAACATATTCATATACCTCAGTCAACCTAGTGAGTAATCACTCTGAAAACTAAGCTATAAGGCTTACCATTCCTATGGCTGGTTTTGGTTGACTTGACTGATGTCTGAAATGCATGGCATGTCTTCTCCCAGGCTACCTGTAGGCATCATTGAGCTTAATCCATACTAAATAGACTAAATAGCTCTAATTAAAAGATTGATGCCCGTAGTTCAATTTAGTGAGAAACACTGGCTTGTCCTATGATTTGGGCCATAATGTTTATGAATAATTTAGTGATTTAGTCTTGAATCTCTGCCAAATCAACAGCACCAGGAAAGAGCAGGGGTCCGTTTCACAAAGCAGGTTTAACAACCTCTGAGTTTAATCCTAAACGCTGAGTTGATCTCCACTGAGATAGAAAACTCTGGGATTTCGGTTCCACAACACCGGTTTTGAGTTAAGTTGATCAACTCAGAGGAGTTCCACCTAGGGTTGAGCGCGTGCACCACAACTATAAAAAGCCAGCATCAATGGAGCCCCGATTCGACGAGTCACCATGGCAACGGGGAAGTCACCAACCTCGATTGGAAATACTTAATATACCTACTACTAATGCGCTCATATGGCGAGTTTCAACACGTTTTTAGAAAGAAGTGCAACACTGCTGCGTAAGTTTAAATGGAGTCCTTTGCGATCACAATAATATTACAGAGGAAAACTGCTTGAATGGTAACTATTTATTTCATTTAGGTGCAATCCCGCGGGGGAGAAGCGCACTTGACAGCAGTTTAAGATTACATTATTCAAACAGATAAGACCTCGGCATGATCATTTTGATCATGTTTTACACTGTAAAGTAAATATTAAGTGGCTATTTGACTGTATACAGTTGCCTCTACATCTCCGACATTGTACAAAAAACATTTGCAAAGAAACGCAGTGCAACACACAATATCTGCTGGGATGTGAGAGACTACGGTTGGTAATGTTGCACATGTAAGGACGGATTAGGTTGCGTAGGCCTATGTAAATGATGGACTGTGACGTGAAACGGTAACGCTGAAAAAGATAATTGTCTGGAAATGATAATTGTCTGGAAAGGCTAGCCTACATCTATGGTCTGATAACCCTCTCCCGACGAATATTTAATTCTCTGCGCAGTAAATAATAATTATATAATAATAATTAATTGCATTTATATAGCGCTTTTCAAGACACCCAAAGCGCTTATATATATATATATATATATATATATATATATATATATATGTGAGTAAGGGAGTACCGGCACTTATTTTTTTCCACTTCGAGCGCTGGTCAAAAGGACATGTTCGTGAAAAAGTCGCCTCCTACTGCCTAATGGACTTCTGAAATAGCACTGACTCTGATTTTGTTAAATGAGTTTTGACAGACGGCTACGCCAAAACTCGCTGACTGAATGAATGAGGAAATCAAATGGCGTGTGTGGCTGAAAGAGGGCGGAGACACATTGATCCATTGAGTAAAACCTGGTCCCGACCAGGTTAGGTTCATAGAGTCTGTTACTACGGTAACTGACCGAGAGCGTAAGTTACCTCTCTCTGTGAAACAGGTTAGAGTTGCCCCTCTTTCTCTGGTTTGAGTTATCTCCCTTTGTGAAACGGAAATCGCAGAGTTTCCCTCAGTTCAGGGTTAATAAACGCAGGGTTTTCACTAAACCTGCTTTGTGAAACGGACCCCAGGTCTAACACAGTAGCAAAATAATTCTGAGCTGTAGCTAAATGAAAATGGCTCAGATCTGATTTGAGTGTGATTTTGAGTGTATCCACGTTTAGCTAATATTAACAGGGAATTTGGAATTTTTGTTTTTAATATTGCATAAATTGGATATTTTCCATTTTGTTCACCTCCCTGCAGTAAACTAAAGTACCCCTAGGGGTGCTATAACCCTAATTTGATAGACATGGTATGGGAGTGAGATAACTCATGGACAAAACTTTTGATCACACATTCATTTTTTTGTATCCACGAAACATATTTAGCATGAAGGAAAAAAAGAGAACATTTAAAAGAGAAAAATTACAAAAAGTACAAAAAATTAGTTAAGATAGTCCAGAAAAAATGAGTCAGTAATAATAAATAATTTCAGTATAGTTGGGCACATCACCAGCAAGCACTTTCGTATGGTGAGAACAATCTAGGACACAAGTGACAGTGTGGTGAGCTTCAGAGAGAAAAAACTAGGGCAGAGCACCAAACTGAATCAAACGATAAAGACAGTGAAGGGCAAATTACCATGCGTGCTGGTGAACTAGAGATTTGGCATGGCTCACCACTATGTTTTGAGAAAATGCAATGCGGTTGCAAATGCTTAAACCAACTTTTGTCTCTATAGGTAGGTAATTCACACGAGGCTCTGTCATGTTATGGCACACCAAGTCCAAAACAAGCTGACAAGAGTTCACCTGGGAGTGTACATGTAGCTGTCATTCGCTAAACACTCCCCTGTCATTCTTTACAGATCCACACTGTAGCCCCACATTTCCTCCACCCACCAGGGCTGACATACCATAGCATCACATGTACTACTAGATTCAAGCAATTGTATGCCAACCATTAGCATGTCTATTGTCTATTAACAGTAATGGTTGGATGGAAGGATGCATTAATTTATGGTTGATTGATTGATGTAATTGATTAGTAACTTGATTGGATGCTTGGGTGACTGACTGATTGTTTGGTTGATGAATTGCATGATTTCACATTCAGAGCAGAACTAGTACATTATCTTCGTCAAGTCACTTTCAAAAGGAAAGCAACCGAAGACTTTCAGAATCTCTTCACACACCTGGTCTTTTTTTGGACACTAATATGAAGAATGGTTTCCCCATGAAGGAGCAGTGAAAGTGTTCTCAGAAGCTACTCTCATTAGACGGGGTGACCTCAGGGGCTCTCCTCATCCATCTCGCAGAAGTCATTTCCTCCAGCGCAGAGCCATCATTTGTATCATCAAGCCTCCCACTCTGCTACAGGCACAACCCGCCAAACGGTCGAAAGCTGAGCTAAGAGAAAACGTCCGGAAAAAATAAATACAATATACCATTTTCCAGCCAAGCAAAGAAAGCAAGCAAGTTGGATGACTTTTTCTGCCGATGCTTAATATTTGCTTGGATCCTTGCATTTCTTCCTCCTGTGCTGCAGGAGAGAATGGCCGAGCCCCAGATTGAGGCTAACCAGTAACTTGTCTGTGTGGGTGCACAGTTTTTTTCGTGGGTCTGCAAGTGTGTGTGTGTGTCTGTATCAATCTCTCGAGTGCACATGAACATGTATTTAAGCACACAGTGAGGTCATTGCACTCCCAGCAGATTGAGGGGCTAAGGTAAACATAAGCTCATTATTTTACCTCCCAAAACACACACACACACACATGCACGCGCGCGCACACACACACACACACACACATGCCCCCCCTCTTTCACTCACTAATCTGGCCAGTGGGAGGTGAGGGTACCTGCCTTGGCCAGCGTACATCAAGTCTCATTACAGTGCCTTCCCATCAGCACACGCATGAGTGGAAGAGGATAAGAAGGGATGCGGGGAGGAGCCCATGTTTGTACAGTTGCACACAGGTCACAAGAATCTGACCTCTCCCCTCAGCCCAAACACACACCTGGCTTGAGACTCTGCTCCCCCACCCTAACCCCATCCGTGACCCCCTGGTGGCCCCCTTGTACTGTACCCATGCGGGTGAGCTTATTAAAACTATCAACTGACTCTGTGTTTTTATAGCAAGGGGGAGAGAGAGAGAGAGAGAGAGAGAGAGAGAGAGAGAGAGAGAGAGAGAGAGAGAGAGAGAGAGAATTTGTGGTTGACAGAAGTCTGTCAACCACTCGCACACTAACCCCGCCCCTCCCCAGTTTATTATGAAACGAATTGCCCATTACTCTTCATATAAATGTCCTCTCAATCAAATCTCTTATCAACCATAGTGGTATTATCCATAATTATTATCCATAAATATAAATGGGAACATCTGTAGCTACTCATATGTACATGTACACATTGAATTTTGATCTGTTGTGCTCTACGCTACTCTGTGCTTGCAGATTATACCGATCGAGAATGTGCCTCTCTCTCTCTCTCTCTCAACCCCACACACAAGTAAACTGCCATGCCACATACACTTTCCCATAGTTCATACTACTTACAATCTGATCGAGAATGTGCCACTTCCTTCCTCTCCCCTCTCCCACATACATTTTCACACGTGTGTATAACCGAAGTAACGAATACACATCTTGAATGTTGAAAACATCTTGAATCTTGATCAAAACAAATAAGCAATACAATTCCTGCAGCTCCTCTGGTCCGCTGCCCTGAGTGATCACTCTGTTTTCAAATATATTGTATAATGCAATTCATATTTAGCTGATTAAGAACACTAACTCCTGTTTCATTCATGCAGTTGTAGTTGGCAGATAATATGGGAAGGTGCAGTTCTTTAATATACACAACATTCATACTGTGATATTAAATAGGGTCTCTATGCACAGAGATGTAATATGCAAGGGAAATATGCTGTAATTGTGTATACAAGACAGATAAACAGACTTGGATATTGATTCACTTACACAGTACATGTATTTTTCCTGGTGCTCTGTTAACACTTGGCAGGAAATTGCAATTCTTTATTTGTTTGCCCCTGGAGGCCTTCGCTTTCAAAGTGCTTTCAGAAGTTTTCACATATATACGTATATCTACACACACACACACACACACACACACACACACACACACACACACACACACACACACACACACACACACACACACAAGCAGAAAATG
The DNA here is from genome assembly GCA_030340625.1 of Merluccius polli. NCBI lineage: Eukaryota > Metazoa > Chordata > Actinopteri > Gadiformes > Merlucciidae > Merluccius > Merluccius polli. The sequence continues at coordinate 70,971 of JAOPHQ010003737.1, forward strand.
CACACATCCGCACACAAACACACCAATGTATGCATGCAAGCAGCTCCATTATAAGTCACCATGGGAACCTCACCCAGAAGCATCTTTACAACATCCGGGTTCCCAAGAGATGGAAAAGTCTCATAAAAGGGAATGTGTCTGTGTATATTTGTGTATTTCATGTATGTACTTGTTCTTGTCTGTGTCTACATTTGTGTGTTTGTATGTGTGCATGTTCTTCTCTATCTACATTTGTGTTTGTATGTGTGCATATTTTGGTATATCTGTGTGTGTGTGTGTGTGTGTGGCTGCGTGCATGCGCCTGCGTTTGTTTGGTTCCAAGTCTACATGCATGTTTACTTTGCAGCTTTCCCTTGTCCGAGAGCAACCGAGGGTAAAGGCCATTCGTCTTGCCGGAGCAAAACATGACACATGATAGATCAGCAAGTAAACAAGTGAGAAGGGAGCGAGTGTCAGTGTCTTCACCTCTCTCGCCCTCTTCCAGAAACACACGTCAGGGAATGGGGCCCGTGTCAGTCAGCGAGGCACCAAAATATTCTCATGTTTGTTTTCGTATTTTGGATTAGGAAGTGGTTCTCTCACTTCCTTTACAAGATACAGCAGAGATTAGTTTCTGCGTATTGCAAATAAATACCCAGACACACACACACACACACACCCACACACATGCAGGAACACCCACACCCACACATATGCATTTTCACACTGACTGGGTAATAAGGTTCAGCACAGACAACTGCCATGGCCCGGGTGAATACTCAATTCTGATTGGCTGGAGAGGTGTTATTTTTCCATAACTGCACGGCTTTGACGTGTTCGTAAGATAAACAATCTTATCACCGGTCTAAAATGTTATGCGCTAAGCGAAACGTTAATAACTGTCAACTTGGACTGGACTCGGATGGGACTACGTTTAGAAAGCTTCCACGTTGCCATGTTTTATACATCCCCCTGCATTCTTTCGTTGGGGACATTTCATGAGACACGGAAACCGCTTCGCAATAGCCTGAAAAAGCCGGAAAGCCTGAAAGGAAGGTCATGTTGATCCTATCTGATGCTCTCTTTTCATCACATTGGAAGCCTTTAACCCAGATCACGCCTTCTTTTGCAGTAGCACAGTGTCGTGCAATGTGATGCATTTCAATTCTGGGGAAGAAGTTAATGTCATTGTGTGTTTGTGTGTGTGTGTGTGTGTGTGTCTGGTCTGACAAGCAGTGACAAGGGAGTTGCTATTGACAGAGACCATGATTCTGAAAGGTTAACACTCTTGACTACTAAAATATGTGACCGTACACAAATATTTGTGTGTGTGTGAAGAAACATTGTATTTAATGCTACCAGAGACAACTAAAGCCCCTTTGTTTTCATATACTATAATGTTACTATACTTTGTTATTGTATTATTTTCAGCAGTATTGCTTTTATTATCAGGCATATTGGATTGTGTTTCTCATTTCTCTCTATAAATTGGCATTCTAATTTTACATCATCTGCCAATATCCTCATAATCCATTATGATATTGGCAAGGCAAACGAAACAGATGAGTGTATGTGTTAATTTTAAATTCAAAAGAGCTTAGGGACTGAAGCTGATACATATTAAATCATAAATCATCAACATGAAGCTTTCCCCAAAATATATCTGCCAAAAGCATGGAGCTATTTTTGATGGGCAGGTAACTAATATTTCCACTAGTAGACATTTTTTCTTCAAACTCCATCTTGTTTGTAACATTTTCTTCTCTCATATCTTGCGTCGACTGACAAATATTACTTATTTTTTAGAGATGCATTCCTTCCCTGACTGGAGTGTATTGAACAATAATTCTGTCTTGTTACTTGTTACCTTGACACCTGTGTTGCCCTGTGTACATTAGTTTTGTGTCTACCACTTTTTAGGAAGCCCTTTGTTATTGTATATTGTCGAAGAAGAAGGATAAGAAAATGACAAGAAAAACAACAACAAATACAAGGCGAATACATATCATTTTTTGATTGAGAATTTGGCAAAGCAATATCCAGAATATGGAACGAAGATTGGTATCCCTCTATCTGAAGCCCCTCCCTCGCTCTCGCCTCTCGTCACTAAACCCATGTAACCATATCACGCAATACATTTGAAGCCCTGGGAACGAGGTTACAGTGAACTGCAGGGCTAAGCCTTTGGCCTTCATGATATAGGCCCTGCTTGGTCACATGACTAACAGTTGAACATCCTGGTTGGCTGGCTCTCTTGAGTTGTGAACCCATGGACACACACCCATGGACACACACAACATATTATGTATACATACTGTCATTTGTCAAAGCAATGTGCATGCCATGTGTTGAACCCCTTTGCAAAATATGCAATCTTTGCCAATTTTGAATATTTCTTTAAATGATTCTAAAGTATCTGGTGCAATAAACCCAACATTGTTGTATGAAATTAAATTATAGGTATTAAGGTATCCATCATCCAGAGCCCAGCCAGTTGTCGATTATACAGTGCATGAACAACAATAGACGATAATGATGAGATAAAGGAATAAAAACAACACAAAAATAGATCATGCTTTTCGAATACGAAATGCTAACACCACGCTAAATCACTGCGTTACATTTTCATACTCATTCAGCACTAATTTAACCAGATGCACTGCCTTACTTATTTATTATTTCATTTCATAGCAAACACATTAAAATACAGAGTCAGTAGTTGGATGTTCTTCAAAAAGTAGGGTTTGTTATTTACCATAAACAATATAATAACTTGGTCAATTTAATTTGCCAATTCCCATGAATATTTACAGTGCGCCGAATGTGTAGTCAACAGTGTGAAACAATTTAAATGAGAAGTTTCATTGCAGTGTGCAGTGACCGGTTAAAATCGTGATTAGTTAGCCATTTATTCCAACCCATTCAACTCAACACATGGTTTTTTTGTTCACCTGTGTTCTGCACGACACACAAATGAGCTGAAACAGAGTGATCCTTTATAAACGGTGAACATCTTCCTCTCATTTCACTCTCTCCTACGTCTTTAATCAAGAACCAGGTGACCTTCATCGGTCACGGTCACATCTTGTGTCTTGCCAGAGTGATCGAGGTGATTTGCGGCACTGTCAGGAATGCAAGCCCCCCCCCCCCCCCCCCCCAGAGTGTGTTGTGTTTTACATAATCAGGTTGTTGTGCTTCTGTGACAAATATTAACTCCATCGTCCATCATGTGCAGTGTCACTCTGCCAGCAGGGAGACCGCTTTATAGCTGAAAAACCTGTCATCTTGCTATCATTTGTTATGAAGACTAATTTGTTTTTTGGGGGGACAAACAGCTTATCAATCTACTGTGAGTTAAGGGAAGGATGCAGCATCATTCTTGTTTTTTTCCTGTCCAAAATCCTGCACGGCACACGTGTACAGTATGTATTACTGCATATGTGCAAGTCAAGAGATTGTTAACTTCATCCTCCTTGTTTATCTATTAACTAAATCTGACCTCAAGTTTCAGGTGTTTTGTCTAGTGATTAATTTGAATTGAGGACATGCTGCTGTTGACCGCTGTCATGACGTGGATGATGTGGTTTGGTAGTTTGCAATCACACAAACCTACCCACACACACAAACACAAACCTACCCACACACACATATACACACACACACACACACACGCAGAAAAACACAAGCAACAGAAAACACACACACTCACTTTTACTTTCTGTCTGTCATTGGTTGTTGCGCAATGACACGGCTAATGGCAAACATGGGCAGGAAGTGAGATAAAAGTACACACGTTTGCTAAGAATGATTTGTTTACAACTAGAACAACTTGTATATGTTGTATAAGTGAAATAATATCCAATATGGATGAAAATAGGTCAGGCGGTGTTTATCATTTGTCAGTGTATGGGAACATCCATTGTTCTGAAGTGTACATTCCACGCTGACACGCACACACACACACACACACTCACACCAAAAGCCCCATTGGCCCGGTCACCCTTGCAAACGAGATTTTTAATCTAAATGCGTTATCTATCTGGATAAATAAAGATTTTTTAAAAAGCCAAGTCCTTGAATATGACGACAAATTGGGTAGATTGGTGGCCTTGTCCCTGACATTGCTTATTTCCGTATTGGAACGTGCATATTTACTTCAACAATGGGTTTTAAGTTGTTGGTTACAGGTGTCTGCCTGCTAATGTGTTTGTCTACATTTGTTTTGTATGTGTTGCAGTATGGCTTGTCATACCGTAGTTTCCAAAAGAAATGGGAGAGGGGGGAGAGGGGGTCCGTTATCTCCAATGTTGTTCTTTGTGTGTGAGTTTGTGCTGTTGAGCTATTCCTGTAAGCTTTGCATGCCACATACATCACGAGTCGAGATAGACGAAGGCGCTGACACAAAATAGATTACCTGTCTCATCATTTGAAAAGCTAGCCTGTCCCTCACTATTACAGGAATTATCAAGGGACGTTTGCTACTCTATATTCCCAAACATGATAACATTGTTGGAATTGGAGATGTGAATTTGCCAATGAACAAAATAATTATTACACATACACATATACACATACACATGTATTGATTCTAAGGTTTAATGCGGTTAAGGTGTGCCTTGCAGTCTTTGCATTTTTTAACTTCTACGATATTTGTTATGATGCTGCCTACACAGCATTTTCAACACGGTGGCTACGACTGGGGCCTGTGATTGCATTACCGCAGCACAGAAACGCGATTAAAGCTCAAGTTTAAAACTGGAAAGCAGTCACACGACTGGGTCAACTTGAGTTGGTTTTGTGCACAGCATGAACCACACACACACACACACACACAAACAACAAACCAATTATTCTGTGGATGAAGTGAAATTTCTCTCCCGACACTTTAAAGTCCCATCCTATAGGTCCGACTAGCTCCCTCATCAGGGGAGACAAAGACTGGATTGTGTGTGCATCCATTATGGAGCATGTTCAAGTGAGGCTGCCTGACACCTCAGAAATGCCCCCTGCCCCCATCTCTCCTTTGTCTACGTGAGGGGTCACACCGTGGTCAAAGCTGTTCATAGCATTGCGACTCTGCGTGTAGTAGGGCTATTAGGCCGGTACGTGGCAGCAGTTGAGCTATTTGTGTTGCGCTGCCATGGAGTGAAATCATTTATTTAAAGCTGATTGAGGATAGTGATACTTTTGAAAAGAATGCTTTACTTTTGCTACTACTTACTACTTTTCATTTGTTTGCTTAAAGTTAGTAAGCTATAGGACATTAAGAAATCATCAGAATGAATGATATGATGATCATATTAGTGTATAATAATTGCTGTAACATATCATATTATATAATTGTATAATGTTGATTATGTAATCATATGCTGGAAACTTTGGCTCTTCGCTGGATGCGGACTAACGAAGCAGCAGCAGTAATTATAATTAACGAATGAACAACGTTGCCTGCAGAATCTTCGCTTGCCAGCAATGTTGTTGTTGTCGTTGTTGACGTTCATTTCCCTCCATCCACAATAGCCATCTACAGAGCCTTGTGGCTGAGACACCTCCATAGTGACCTTGGTCACCACACACACACACACACACACACACACACACACATACACATACAACACACACATAGGAGAGGCTAGGGCTAGGGAGAAAGCCTTACCAGCCATGGCTGTGTGTGTGTGGTGAGTAATGCAGAGCCCAATCAAGGCATATTGACAATTGTGCGACTTATAACCAGACAAAGTGCTCTGTTCTGTGACTGGGGGGGGGGGGGGGGGGGGGGGGAGCAATTATTGGTGACCGCAGAGGATTTGATTAATAGTTCAATGATTGGTTGAGGAGAAAAGGAGCGAGATATAATTATTTTTCCATTCATCAAAGTATTATTCAATTTGTATTTAGGGGGATTTTGTATGTGTGTGCGTAATTCTGTGATCCATCTTCTGCCACTTTTACAATGGCTAGCCAGCGAAGTGCACTTGATGAAGTAGATTGCATAGTAATCTGACTCATTGTGACGAGTCATTTTTCAAAATCATTTATTAAGGGCTTTTGGGGAAGGAAGGAAAAAGGATGATATATAGAAGTTGAAATTATTCCAGCATTGATAGATAGATAGATAGTTCTCTTAGACACACATGTGTCTTCCACCCTGTTTCCCCTGTCAAAATCCCATCAACTTAATATGGCACACATGCACCAGCATATTAAAGGTGCGGTGGCAGATTTTTAACCACTGTGTTTTGTTGTGCTGCTGTTCCCCCAATTTTCCACCCACTTTTCATCCATTGCATTGCTAGCTACAGGCCTGGCTCTAGACAACAGGGGGCCCTAGGCGAGATTTTCTTTGGGGGCCCCCCTACTATGAAATAAAACTATAAACTATATTTATAGTTTAACTATATATATATATATATATATATATTTATATATATATATATATATATATATACAACTATTTGTTTTAGGAGGACAATATGACAACCCTTTGATATTGTACTACCAAAATGTGGCAAGAACATTCCTGCAATCTATAAAGTGGGCATAATCCTTGCATGACATTAATACACAAAACACATATTTGTAGTAAACATACCTTCACTCAATAGATGCTCATTAAAAATTATGCCCTCAGACCTTAAACACATAAACACATGCGCGCACAGGCAGTTAGTAGCCACGTAAGTTAGCTTAAGGTTCGCTGTTTGTCAGCATTGCTTCTGAACAGAATTGCGAAAGAATATCTGTATCAATTCCTTAATTTGCAATGAATGACTCCATGACACATACCTGAATCCCGACTTCTGTTCTCTGTCTTCGTTTTCTTAATTTTTCATTTGGCAGCGCCGGAGGAATGGTGCCATCATGTTGTACTTTAGCAGCATAATGATTGATTGGACAGTTGTTGCAGCACCTGTGCCAATCAAATCCATCCACTGACATGAGTGACATGGGGGCCCCATGGGTCAGAGAGATGTTGATTGGCTTGACATGATCTATCCATTGAGGAGGGCCCCCCCTGTACTGGGTCAGAGCCATTGATTGGCTTTATGTCTCCCAGCAACTTTCTTAATTAAAAAAAGGATTCGCGGGGCACCGGGTGCAAGCACTGACGTAAACACGGATATACCTTGAGGTAGAACAATCATTCATATGTGACATTGTGTAGAAACTGTCTAACACAGTTGATTCAAACTACAACTTTTATTTAAACAGATCATTGGAACAATCCTACTCTGCATCTTTAAGATGCAGGTAAAACCCAGGGGCAGTTCATTCATCAGAAATGCCCACATATCTTACTGCCCCCCCCCCCCCCCTCCACCACACAGCAAGCCTGCAATCAGCAGGGTGCCTGCATAGACCATATGCCAAGCAGCTGAGCTGTTTGGCATAAAATGAATGGTGGCACACAAATTCTCAAACAGCTATGTCTTGTTACAACAAAAGTCCATGCATGCATCTGCAGTCCAAGCACATCCACACATCTACAGCAGCAGCCTAGGACATTAGAAGCACAGCCATCTCTTAAGATCTTCTGTAGCCAATACTAGCCACCAAGGACTGTCCCACAGTCAGAAAAACCTTGTCTTCCATAGCCACGGCCCCATGGTCTGGATCCCATTAGGTATCATCATAACTCACCCTCAGATGACTGATGCTGTACAAGTTTACATTCACGGACCAGTTTCAAAGGCGAGCAGATAGTCCAGAACAGTGGGAACAAGAGAACCAGACTGGCTGGGACAGCTCTCTGCTGATGTCATCTTCTTTTTGTTTTGCTGATGGCAATTTAAAGGATTGTGATTGTCTTGTTCAATCACCTCTCGTACCAGTGTGGTGAGGGTGCTGCTAGGTCCCTGTCCTTAGTCCTTAGACAAGACACATTTCACAGTCTGTCACTGGCAAACAAATTAATTGTATTCATGTGAAATCGAAAAAATATGACAATTAAATGTGAGAGAATTTGTTTCATTTCAGTTGTCAGATTTTGTTATATGTACAATCAATCTGTAAGTATTTTTAATATGCTCTTACATTTTGAAGTAACTACACATAAACCGCATAACACAAGGGTCATCATAGACTAAGCAGATCAAGCAGAGAAACACAATTTGCAGTAATTGGTGTATGTCCAGTATAATGTGTTAAGTTAAATATCAAATTAAATATTAAAAGACCAATAAACATGCCCTTACCTCCCTTATGTGTGCGGCGAATTACATACTTCAATATAGTAAAAACCAATCCTGTTTTACATCCAATTTATTTACAGAAGCTAACCTTTTGAAAGGCATTAGTATTTGATCTCTAGATCAACACATGTCACAGTTTGGGACTGAACAGCATGGAGCCAGAGGTCACATAGGATCACAAGCCATCTGCATGGCCTTATAGTAGTGAGCTCTCAATGCTGTGTCTGAACCATACATGCACACCAACATGGATGTTTGTCATGACTCTATGGGAGCCGGATTGGTCCATGTGAGACATACAGACTAGAGAGAGGATGTTAGCTGCTGGGCCCGTTGGGTGTTCTCATCCCACCCTCGACTGCATCAAGCTGAATAAACAGCACAACCACCATGCAATGCATGAGAGGCCTAGGTCACACGTTAACCAAAACCTGATGCAATATCCATGTATGGCTGCGACCTTCAATGAAGTGAACTGTGACGGCTTCCCTCCCTCAATTTGTAATGCAGTATTAAAATGGAGGCTGTCAACAGTAAATGCCTCCACAAAAAAACATTGACTGTTGGTGGCTGAACAGTTTTAAACTAATATGCACTATACTGCTACTCATCAAAGCTTTATACATTTTGTTATTTACAGTAATGGTCCAAAAGCCATTGGACCATTGTGTTTTTTAACCTAGGGTGAGACTTTGAAGAATGAGTCACATTTTGTAACCTAATGGCAAGAATACAAGGAATGCCTTTGAGATCTCAAACATGGAGGGGGAAGCAAACCCATGGCAAGATCTCACACACAAACACACACTTTCTTAAGCCCATTACACGTAAAACAAATAATCTCTTTTTTTTCTCCTCCAGGTAATTCATTATTGTGTGTGAACAACCTTATCGTCTCCTTCAACGCCTCTACGATATTTCCTTCTTCACATTAGGAAAAGACTGATACAATCGCCCGCATCCAGCCAAAGAGAGCTGAAAGGCTTTTTTAACAATGAATCTGGCTTGTAGCCGAACATTGCTGATGCCTTGTAAATCTCTGCATTGTTAATATTCCTGGGAGGTCATTCCTCCATGGAATTATATAAAAAGATAACCGCCCATTGATTTAATTGAAACGAAAATGTCTGGGTCTGAGTAATTCCGTTTTTCTGTTTGTTACATGTAATATGATTTCCCAGGAACGAGCGCTTGTACCGATGTCAGAGATGTGTTGTAATTGGCTTTAGAATCTAGAGAAATACAGTGCCCAAGTAATAGCCACCAAACCAACTACAAAGTAAGCTGCTGATTCTGGTTCTTGGGGCTTGTGTGGTGTTTTTTCTACTGTGCTACGTATTAAAAAACAACATAACCCATTTGCCTGTTAGCCAAATTAAAATATAGTCTGTTCAAGTTAATTATAGAGCATGGAACATCATGAACATTTCCTACTAGAGTATTTTAGTATTGTTTCAGAATTATTTGTATTCTTATCTTTGAAGTTGGGCTATGAACAATTAATTCTTGGTAATTAAGTTGACACCAGGAAGAATATGTTCCCTGGAGCTCTCTGGCTTCAGTTAACTAATAATTAAAAACAAAACACATCCACACAAAGAGACATGGATACTGGCACTAGACTAGGGATAGTGATTTTCAATTATTTCACAGATCGAGTGATCACATTATGTACTCCATTCCAAATGGATTACTCGCATGAGTATTCAAATATCACTCAAATTAAAACATTGATTGGAAATTGTAGCACATTAAACAAACTAATATGCTATTGTTTGGAGTTAAGACAGAGTAGCATTAGGTATAACATATGTGTATACGGCGGTGGCCTAAATCTTAACTAGCTGGCCCAGGCTGAATGACATAGAACACTAAAGTAGGAGCCTAATACATGAGAATACCAAAAAATAAAAATACAATGAAAAAACACAGCTCACCAAATGAAATGGCCTACTGATTGCTATTTGCTATGCAATCTTTTTTAGGAATACCACATTAAGGGGGCTACTCGCTTCTTGAGAGAGGCAGCCATGGTCTTCTTGAGGTGTGCCACCTGTCTAGATTCTCCTTCCACAAGCGTCAAGTGCCTGTTTAAGGGTGGACCATTGAGATGCACACACGAGTTTCACTAGATAGATAAAGCTGTAGTAGCGCACTTGAGGGATTTCAGTGCGGGTAAGATGTCTTCAATTGCCTGCCACATCTCGTCTGCCAGTTCAACGGTTCTCACATCGGAAAGCTTGGTCACAAGGGGGAGTCCGAAAGAGTGGTTGTCACTGCCCACCGTAGTTCGTTTAGCTGGTCCAGCATGTCCTAGATGAAGTTTCATCGGGTGCGACAATACTAGATGAGCGTGTGTTTGGGTGGCTCCGGTCAGTCTCGCTTTCTTTTCAAAGCATTTGTTGCGGCTGAACTAGTGGAAGTGTGACGCCAATCTGCTGCATGCAGCAACCATACAGGTCATGCTAGCACTATTAAAGCCATCATAATGTCAAGCTGTAGTGTGTGGGCAAAACACGGCACCGATTCCCGGTCCAGCAGTTTTTGTTTCGCTCTGACCATATTGCTGGCATTGTCGTGGACACAAGCTGTGATCTTCTCCAGCACTGCCCAATCCTTAGCAGCAGCTTGGAGATGGGCTGCAATGTTTTCTGCTGTGTGATCTGTCTGATCTTTTCTTGGCGGGCACCATCACAGCTTTGTTTTGTTGTTCTGAAGGCTGTCATCTTGGGCTGCTGCTGTTTCTGGTTGTTTCCGTCCGATGACGTTCCTTTATGCTTTAACAGCATATGATTTTGCATAGTACTGGTTGTAGAGTGATATTTAAGTTTGCATTGCACCTGAGGTTGGTTGAGTTTATTGAAAAATATCCAAACACACATTAAAGCCAATGTGTAGGCTATAAAAATATATTTATTTATTTTATTTTGTACATGTTTAATAAATGTAGCCAACACGTAGTTGTGACATGCATAGCCTTTGTGAGAAAAAAAAAAGATAGAAAAGAAGAGATCGAGGAGGCACGTCATTGACACTAGACCCAGCTCTCATACATACAGAAACCGCCAGGTGCTTGGAAGATACACTCTATTTCAGAACCACCGAGGGGGAAACACAGTTAATCCACAACGTGGCTTTTGACAGCAATCATCTCAATGTCAATACCTTCTTTAAACCCAAAGCAGTGGTACAGTAAATCTGGGCTTATGCATTCATACATACATGCACATTGTAAATGTGCATGCATGTATGCACACATTGTATGTGGGCAAATGTGTGTGCATACTCCCAAGCATGTGCACACACCCAAGCATTTCAACAGTCCATTGAGGAGGTTTTCACACTATGCGGGTGTGTAATGGATTCCTAGTGATACGTGGCCACAAGGGTTTAAGTAAATGGACTGGAGAAGACAACAATACGTATGTAAAAACGTAAAATATAGGCTTTCCGTCACAAATGATAGTCCCCGTTGAATGAAAATATAATAAAACATCATTGCATTAGCCAATCATGAAGGTGGAAATCAGCGTTAGCAGTTTTATTGTCCTTTTCATACACCGGTTTGCCGCCCATGTTTTACATTCTGCTTTACAGGAATGTGTGCATAAAATATTGGTAACCATGAATTTGCATGCAGTGTTACTGACAATATTTTGCACACACTTTAGCCATTGGGGAGCCTGTGAGCCTGTGATCTAACCTTGAAACCTTGAATTTGAATAAATACATATGTATCTAGACCTATTAGTGAATACATCTCTATGTGTGTGTGGGGGGGGGGGGGATTAAAAAGCCAAAAAGAGTTTTTTTAGGAGGCATGCCAAAACTTCAAAGTTCTGAAATGTTGCCTTTAAATAGGCTCTCCAATAAATCCCATAGGGGTTTAGGGTATTTTGAGACACTTCCAGGAATTGTTCATTTCCTCAAAGCATTGGGTCAATACTATGTTAGTGGGGCCAAGACGAGCCTGAGACCTGGCAAAACCAAGTCCAAGTCAAGACCGGCTTACCTCAGGTCCTCAAACATAGTACAAAACTGGACAAACTGGACAAAATAAGAAATCCAAATAAATAGTGACAAGAAACTGCCCTTGTTTAAATTTCTATGATATATGATGCTGAACTATTATTTTGGGATGTGTGATGGCCCTCTCACTCTGTCTACTGGTCTCTGCAGTCGGTTACCTGTTGGTTGCAGAGACTGGTGTGTGGAGCTGAGAGGCTCGTCAGGTGATGTGGCACAACTTATAAAGTTGTGCCACATCGGTCTGTCTCTCTTTTCTCCACAATGTGTCTTGCTTCCACCACTATTTGGTTGACTCTTTTTTGTATCTGCCCCATACAGCATTCCCATCATACATGTTCCAGCAGTGGGGGTGCAGTGTGTGGAGTAGACCTGCACTCTCCATTTGATCCTTTTGGTAAAGTACTCTTTTGTTTAATAAAAACCCTTTGATTGACATTTGTTAGCATGCGTGGTCTCCCTTTTTGTGCCTTGTCCTGCTGTTGGTACTTGGTTCTGACAGCCCCACCGATTTCCACCTGCTAATTGCGTCAGCTCACCCCAGGGTTACAGCAAATTTCTGCAACCTGCTCCCCATCCTCCATCCACCCACAACCCCCACACTCCTTCCTCCATTCCACTTGGCATAGTTAGTTATAGATCTCATAGATCTGTTTAGGAGGAGCTGAGGAGGTATGGCGGATAACGAAGGGAAGGGGGAGTGGGGGGGGGTTATTACAGACAGAAATCCTGGAGGAGTGGGAGGGTAATCCTGCGACTCTCATTCCATTTTCAACACCCAGAATGAAAGTCAGGATGGTGTTCTTCCATTGATCCTCCCCACCTAATTGACCTGTGTTGGCAACAGCTTGAGCTTTGACAATGAAGGGCTATTATCACTGTGAAGTGTGAGGGGCAGAGGTGGTGGGCAGCGATGGGGGATTTCTACAGGATACGTCCGATAGTATAGTCTCCCCACCCCCCCTTCCCCATCCAGCATGTGTGGTTTCGTTAGCAGTGTCGAGTGAAGAGGGTGGGTGGGGGTGTAGTGAGTTGGATTGGCTGTGTGGGCTTAAAGGACCTGTAAAATCCGGCCCAGCATATATAGATATATATCCCCTTTGTGCCTTTGCCACAATCCCCCGCCACCTCCATGGAGTTTCTCCTTGTTATCGCTCCTGCTGATTAGCCCACAGGGAATCCTCTCTCTGACATCCAAGTTCTCCTAACACACTAACACAAAATGGGTTCGGAGTTAGTTTTCCACTTTTGAGGAAATTATGTTGAGTGAAATGCAATGGTTGACAGTGACAGTGTCTAGCAACTAGTCCATTATAACTACCTCTTGTTTTAAGTCAACATTCAAGAGAGGTCCTCTCGGGATTGTAAGATTCATATTTTTAAGATGACAAGGAAGACAGAGCGGTAAGGTTGAGAAACGTGCATCTATCTTTCTGCTGAGCTAACGACCTCTCTCTTCCAATTTTTCTTTCTTCATCTTTTTGTCTTTCTCTCTTCATCTCTTTCCCACACACACACACCCATCAAAAATAAAAAAACTCGACTCATGGCGATGGGCGTCTTCATGAGAAGGCGGTCTAAAGGGCAGGGGGAGAGGTTTGTGGTGGGGTGGTTGGGCCCCGCAGATCCCCAGGAGGGCTAACCGAAGGGGCTTCATTGTTGTGTTGTAACGCCTCGCGGTTGGGGGGGGGGGGGGGGGGGGTGGGGGGGGTGTTTGGGGGGGGGCAGTGGCAGAGGCAGGATGCAGGCCGGCAGTCAAGCCAAACAGCTTTATCTGTGTGTATACACAGCAAATCTCCACGTGACCCCCAAGACCAAACACCAGAAGGAGCCAAACATCCTCCACCAACCCCCACCCCACCCGAAAATAAGAGGTTGAGACAAGTGGCGTGGAGTTAAATTAAGGTCTATTGTGAAGGCCTTGATGTGGTGGAGGTCGGTGTATTTGCCCCTTCCAGACAAGCCATTCTGGTTTCCCTTCAGACATAATGTTCTGTGAATCTCTCTTTTGTATTGCTGTGACATCATCCAGTGTGAGGTCATCTGGGAGGATCAGATCAAAACAGTCTCACAATCGGGGTGGTTCCTCCAAGATTAAAGTCCAGATTGTACTTCAAAAGAGTATATGTTTTCTTATCAGTTGAACTGGTAGGTCTGTCTGTGTGTTTTTCCAAAGTGTTCAAATACAAAAAACCTAACCTAACCTAACCTAACCTAGATAGAAATAGGCCTAGCATTTCAGGTGCATACTTGCAAGTTCCTCAGACTTAGACATCGTTCCTAAATGAATGTGTTATATCAAGAATGATTTGATGCATAATTCATTTTTTTGCCTGACAACTGAGCATTGTGAATAATGTGTGCTTAATGATCGTAGAACTTTTAACTATTAATGATAAAATCATTAATATTAGAAAGAACAAAAAAATAATTGCATCATCCTGGACTGAGGACGTGTGCAGCTCTCTCCCTTTGTGATTGACTACTTACTCCAAATATGGTTGGAATAAATGTTGTGCGAAAGCTTATTGGCACCTCACAATCAAGGGCTCAACACAGAGCTGTAAACCTTTAAGCCCCCACAGAATACACATCACTCCCCTGAGAGTGTTGCTGGACCTCTCTCTTGGACTCTAGAAGTCAGTTTCCTGGGCCTTACAACAAGTGAATACTAAATTAAGTTAAATCAACAAAAAAAGAAGACCAAAAAAAATGTCAATGTGCAATTCATCAAATTAGTCATTTCCCAGCATGGGAACCACATTTCACCATATTTCAGCACAGAGAGTGTGTGTGTGTGTGTGTGTGTGTTTGTGTTTGGGCTTGTGTGTATGCTGTAGTGTGACACAATGTAATTGCAAAGAAGGTTTGCAAGCTCCACAATGTTGGTAAATTGTTGGGCACGTCTTCAATACAAAATAGATAGTGCCCCACACAGTAAGTGTGGCACAACTGGGAAAGGATGAAAGCGAGCTTTCTCAAAAAGAATCATCTTTCCATTGAACCAATCCTTTAGAAACAGCTTCTTCAATTTTTCAGTTACACAAAGCCTTACACTCCACATGCTGTGCTTTACATAGAGAGTAAGCAAGTCAATGGAAAACCGTTATTAAATTGTCTTTCAATGGAAAAGTGGCATGAGTTTCCATTTCCGGTAGAAGTTAATGTGATTCATGTACATTCATTTTTATCCTTCACCAAAGTCAAAACATAATTTTGCTCATATTGCATTTTAAATTACATAGACGTTGACGTTTTCGTTGAAAGTGCAATCATAACTGTTGCGTTCTTTGAAGAGGAGATGGAAATAATTGCTTAAGTGGGAGAGAGAGAGAGAGAGAGAGAGAGAGAGAGAGAGAATGGGACAGAGACAGAAGGAGCGAGAGAGTGGGAGAGCAAATGCACTTCCTTTGCCGTTGCTATTGCTGCCGCTGTTTCACAGTGTTGCAAATGTGATAATTGAGAACATTGTGCTGCATACAAGAGTAACTGTGTGCATCAGTTAAGGTAATTTCCTCCCCGTGTGCCTTTTCTACTTGCCAGTGTGAGTGACTCTTGTAGAGAGAGAGAGCAAGACGGAGAGAGAGGGAGACAGTGAACTTCTGTCAGACCTTGTGCCACATGACAAGGTGTCCTGCGTTCCTTCTCTCTCTCTCTCTCTCTCTCTCTGTCTGTCTGTCTGTCTCTCTCTCTCTCTCTCTCTCTCTGTGGCAGTTGACAGATGTTTGCCTGGAGGCGCACTTCTGTTCCCTCTGGCTCTAACACAGACTCTGTGACTGAATAAACAGAGACATTTAGACCATCTACAAGTAAATCAATAACTTGAGTGGAGGGAGAGAGAGAGAGAGAGACAGGAGAAGAGAGAAGAGGCGATGACGGGTGGGGAGAGGACGGGAGGAGAGGACAGTAGCGGGCAGCAGAGTGGAAGGGTGATGAGAAGAAGAGATGAGGGGAGAGTCAGAATAAATAAATGAGGAGAAGAGCAAGAGAAGGGAAAGTGAGAGGAAGACTGGCGATGAGTCGCAAGCAGACAAGATGGAGGAGAGGGAAACACACACGCAGATGTAAACCATGTTGACCAGCTATATTTCAGGCCCTCAACATGAATATTTTACTTGATGATGAACAAGTCGAGAAGCACTAACCTATAAAAATATACTTTACATTCAAAAACACGCTCTATATCTAAATTCTAGACTGCACATTGACAAGACGAAGGAGCCCTACACTGTAATGGGTGTTGAGAGCCCTTTATTGTTATAACCATAGCTGTGCAAAATATTTGTTATTATATAAAAAAGGAATAATTATAATTATGATGCTTGCAAAACGTTTGGCAAGCATGCACACACACACATTCACACACACACACACACACACACATTCACACACACACACACACACACACACACACACACACACATAAACACACACACATACACACTCACACACACACACGCAAGCAAGCAACGCTTTATTTATATAGCACATTTCATTCCAGTTGGAAGCACAATGTGCTGTGCAGAGCGTGAGCTACCACAGAAGTTGCAGCCACAAAAACTATGTGGATAGTATAACGATAAAACATTAGACCTAGGTAAACACAATGAACCCAAACATATGAATAATATGAGATATGTGAGTTCAAAACTAAGAAAATAGGAATAAAAATGTAATAATTAAGACCAGCAACTCTTAAATCTTAAAAATGAAGAACACACACACACAAGGACACACACACACACATACAAACACACACACACACACACACACACACACACAGAAGGAGCAAACACAGCATATTATAGTGATATCTATATTTCACTGCGCACCTTGGTACTAAAAAAAGGTATGTATCTCCCAGGGGCCTGAAATGTCAGCAGGTGATCCAGACAGCTCTAGAGGCGCTTTCACCCAGGATAGATTAAAAGTTATCTTACATCTGAAATATTCACGTCCCCTGTAGGGTATTTTTGTATTTTCATGATGGTACCCGCTGGCTAGACTACCACCACCACCGTCACTACCACTACTATCACCACCATCACTACCACTACCATCACTACTACCACCACCTCTACCACTTCCACCACCATCAACACCACTACCACTGCCACCACCATCACTACCAATACCACCACCATCACTGCTATCATCTCCACCACAGTCACCATGATTACCATCAACAACACCACCACCACCACACATCACAACCATCATCACCATCTCCACCATTACCTACAACACTACCCTAGCACACAACGCATGGCCATGAGCACAAACACACACTAAAACACATCTACATGTGACCTTTATTACCTGTTTTCCTGTGGAGTCACGCTGCATTGCCCACATCAAATACTGTATAATGTACCTCACATTTCTCTATTTTTGGGTTCATACAGAATTATAAACTATTCTTCTGAACTTCTGCATTTATTCAGAAGTTGTCCCTAATACCGCAACTTTTGAACAAAAGATTGATTAAAATGGTGTAAAGTTCACAAGTAAAATTCCCCTAGAAAAACTCCCATGACATTTAAAATGTGGGAGCAAAATATAGTCCTGTGAACATTAATAGTGTAATGCCTTAAGGGGCCAATGTAAGTCTCCTGTGGATAGATGGATAGAATAGCATTTATAAAGGTTACAACACATTGCCCCTTGGTAAAAGCATTTTTATCACCCACCACAAAGCTCTCTCTCTCTCTCTCTCTCTCTCTCTCTCTCTCTCTCTCTCTCTCTCTCTCTCTCTCTCTCTCTCTCACTCACTCACTCACTCACTCACTCACTCACTCACTCACTCACTCACTCACACACACAGTGATGAGAGTGATATTGACCATTACGGCTAAAGTGACCTATTTGCATCTGACCTGTTTCAGTTGTAGGCTTGTAAATGCTGCTTTTTATGCACAGCATTAAATCCCTTGACACTTTATGGTTCTGTAGGTAAAAGCTAGACAGATGAGTGGACAACATCATTAGTCGCCCTCTTGCTTAATAGCTCCTTGATCTGATCTTAATTGGTCCCTGGGCGTAATACAATATGGGATTATCTTCACTGTAGGGCTGGGCAATATATCGATATTATATCGATATTGTGATATGAGACTAGATATCGTCTTAGATTATGGATATCGTATTATCATGCTATGGCATAAGTGTTGTATTTTTAAAGTAAGTGTTTGTCGTTTTAAAGGCTGCATAACAGTAAAGTGATGACAAAAACTGCAATACTAAAATACTTCATTTTTCATGTACTGTATATAATTCACACAGAAGTATTCGAAAATAGGCTTTACCATGTGGTTATTTTATGTAGACTTATTTATTGAATGACCAGAAAACATGCTATATCGTGATATATATCGTTATCGAGATATTAAATGGTCTAGATTTTGGCCATATCGCCCAGCCCTACTTCACTGCTGTGATTCCTCGTTCCCTTGACCTTTTGCCCTCTACATCTCTTGCGGACAGCCAGGGGATTTTGAAGTCATGGTTACCAAGGAGACTTCTCCGCTCTGCAGAGAAGGGGGAAGCATTGAGAGGGGGGGGGGGGGGGTGATGTCACAGGATATCCTTTTAAGGAACACTTGAGGGTTTTTGAAATCCAGCCAGGCAGAGAAAATGGGCAAGGGGGGCCTTCACACAGTAAAGGGCAAGACGATAGTTCACGCCAAGCCAAGTGTTTCCAAGGAGCACAGATACAGAGAATTTATGATAACTGTAATAAGAGTTAATGTCTTCAGTGAGTGATGAAGCTTATATTTGGCTGTCCAGAAATGTCACAAATGGATATCTTTGTGCTTGTATATCTTGTGTGTTTGTCTGTATGTGTGGGTCTTTAGATGTACTGTATATCCGGCAAAACACATACATTTGTTCACTTTTATGTCGGTGTTGACATAAGAGGTGACATAGGAAGATATATGTTGCTTTGTTTGTGTGTGTGTGTGTGTGTGTGTGTGCATATGTGCGTACACTTGTGTGTGCGTGTGTATGTGCGTGTGCGCATAAGTGCATGCACTTGCGTGTGCACGCGTGCATGTGTGTGAACCCATTCTCATGCGTGCCAGCGCATGAGAATGCGTTTGCATGTAAACATGCAAACGTAAAGAATGTATTTCTCGCATGTCACCGTCTCAGAGGATGTGTATGTGAAAAACAGCAACGCGTGTATTATCGGCATAACGGCCCGAAAAACAGGAAGGTGAAGCAGGAGGGTACTCCCGCTTTTAGAAAACGGGCTCCTTTGAATGTTGCGTTGGGCAGGATGGAACGCCCAGGGTAAAGCCCGGCCCAACCCGCGTCAGCACAACACAGACACTGACCACATTTACAGAATACCTTAGGGATACACCAATGTCCCTTGATGTGGAGTAAAACTGATCTTTGTTGTGTTTATGCGGCGACACGAAAAGCCGGAACTCACCTTTTTTTTAAATTGTGCATACGGATGAGAAATTAGGTGTGAAATTAGGTGTTTGTTTGCACATGCGCACGATACCGAATGACACGACCGTGCGTTTTAGTGTGTGGTTACTTGAACAGCATGCAACGTTGGCTTGTATATCTACCTTATATGAAGAAGATAAAAAGTAAAGCTGCCTGACTTTGTTGGTATATTACTATTCTGTTACCATGACATCTATCAATATGTGTTCTATACAATATGGTGTGTCTATACAATATATGTATAAACACACCATGCCCTCCTACAAACAGTGGATGCAATAGATGGTGTGTTGTACCTACCCAAAATGTTTGTTTTGCGTTATGTAAAATGTTATCCCTTGAGCTACACTGCTTGTTTCCTCATTTATTTTTTCATTTGTACACAGAGTGAATGGATTCACAGTAATTACAAATGAGCTCGCCCAGCCTTGGATAATGGGTTTCATATAAATCACGTCTTGGTGAAAGCATGAATCTCTCATAAAATGCTCATACAATGGCAGTGTATTTCAAAGTGCAAAATGAAAGTTACAACATCAAAAAAGACGGAAGAATAAAGTCGTAAATAAATACAATTGAAAAATGGGGAAGTGCAAGAAAGATGGGAATATTTATTTTGGACCATTCGCCATGGTAATAGAGATGTCTGTCTGGCTGTCTGGCTGCTAAGCCGCTGTGAAATATGGTGTTAGGTCTAGCAGTGGAGCTGTGGTAGTGGGGCTGGGATCGAAGGAGAGTGCTAATAAATGCATGAGATGTATAATGATGCTATGTATGCAATGTTTTATACCCACACACACACACGCACAAATGCACACAGATACCTAGACAAACACACGTATACACCTACACAAACACACAGACACAAACACGCTGACACACACACACACACACACACACCTAGGCAAACACACAGACATACAGTCACACACACCACACACACACTGAAATGTAGATAAAAGTTTCCCTGACGAAAGGGGGAAGTACAGAAGTTAGTAATGAGGGATAGCCCCAAAGTGTTGCATCACATCACACAGGGCAAGAGGAGTGTGTCCATGTATGTGTGTGTGTGTGTGTGTGTGTGTGTGTGTGTGTGTGTGTGTGGGCGAGTGTGTGTGTTGCCATCCGACATAAGCCAGCTGTGCTGTGATTAGCCATGCAGGGTCTTCGGGGAATAGAAGTAGTGAGGAAGAGGAGAGAGGAGTTGCCAAGATGAGCTGGAGGGGGAGAGAGAGACAGGGAGGGAGGGAGGGAGGGAGGGAGGGAGGGAGAGAGGTAGGAATGTAAAGACTATTTAAGAGAGAGTATTCACAGTGGTGCAGTGTCAGTAGGTGTCTGTCTGAAGGGCAGCGAGGAGCAAGAGGGCAGATGGGGACGAAGAAGGATACTTACACTAACAGAGATGGTGGACGTAGTGATGGCTGATGAGAAGACGCTGGTTGAAATCCCCTTCCGTCCCCTCCGACACTAAAAGACTGCTTATGCACATACACATGCACAGACAGACACACACAAGCACACACACATTCACAGGCACACATACACATACACAGGCACACACACACACACACACACTCACACACACCCAGGGTAAGCTCTTCAACAACCATAACTGCTCTATCATAAGGCGTTGAAGGAAAATGAAAAGTATGCTTGGTCAACATTTCCGCGAAAACCTTGGCTTTAAAAATAAATACAAAATGAAAGCGATTGATGGAGGTGTGCGGTGGGATGGGGCGGAGTGAGGGGGAAAAATAATGGGATGGAAAGATAGGAGGAGAAGAAACGCATGGAGTAGATTTATGAGGCTGTGCTAATTGCACGTGACTGTGAAGAAGAAGTGGTGGATGGAGAAGAGAGAGAAGAAGAGAGAGGAGAGGAGTGATTGGTCAGAGGAGACAGTGGGAACCAGGGAGGGTGAAGCACTCTCGGGAGGATGTCCTGTTTAGGTCATGTGCAGCCCAGGCTTTTTTACTGTGGGAAAGAGGGCAGTGTGTGTGGTTTTGTGTGTGTGTGGCTGTGTGTGCATGTGTGTGTATGTGTATGGTTGTATCTGTGGTTGTGCGTGTGTGTGTGGTGGCCTGAGAAGTTCTCTGAGCTTTCCACTATTCACACGTGTGACCCTTCCTCTCTCTCTCTCTCTCTCTCTCTCTCTCTCTCTCACTCACTCCCCCCCTACATATAATCATACATAAACAAACATGTAACATGGGACACAAGCATACACACTAATACTGCGATGGTGGTGAGGTCATTACTCAGAAGAAAATAACATGTCATGGGCCCATGCTGTAATTGATATATCAAACTGTACACAGTTAATAATAGAAACTTCTATGCTGGATGTATGACTGTGTGTGTGTGTGTGTGTGTGTGTGTGTGTGTGTGTGTGTGTGTGTGTGTGTGTGTGTGTGTGTGTGTGTGTGTGTGTGTGTGTGTGTGTGTGTGTGTGTGTGACTGTGACTGTGGTTGTATCTGTGGTTGTGTGTGTGTGTATGTGTGTGTTTAGTACACGAGAGAGACTGAAATTCTGTCCTATGTGGATAGGCCGGGGAAAAAAAAAACTATTGTCTAAATGTTTGACACTATGTCTGCGTCAAGGGGCTATACACGTTTGTATTATCACATACAATGTACTACAATATCTATTTTTATAATTAATAACCAGGAAACATGGGGCAGGATATTCTAGGGTGTCTGACTCCCAGCCGGAAGGTTCTGAGTTCAACCCCAATGACTGTAGCATAGACACCTCTGCAGCCTGCGCTAGACAGTGCCCTGTGCCCTGTGCCCTGCCCCCCCCCCCCCCCCCCTCCCTCCCTCCCCTGAGTCATGCCAGCTCACCTCCATGGCAGACTCCCCACTTCCTGCTCAGTGCTTGGTCCGAACCACTTGGTTGGACCCACTTCCCTGTATTCTTCTGTCAACTCTGGGGAAGAAGAAATAAGTCCACTTCCTTCCTGCTTCCATGTGTGGCCATGTGAAAAGCCACCCTTACGGGGCACTACTGTAACCACTCCGCCCCACTCCCACCCAGCAGCCCTGTGCGTCCAAGGTCCTATTGTCTACCCCCCTATCCCGCTGTTATTATGCTAAAAAAGAAAAAAAAACTATTAAAACCTACAATTGAGTCTTGGGCATTTCCTGACGTTTGTGTGCTGGAATAAATAATGCGGAGACAGTTATGATTTTGATTGTTGACTGGTGGTCACGATGGAAGCTGAAGTCTGGCGACGTTGTGGACAGCTTCCACTGTCTTGCACATGACAGCTGGGATTGTATTGTTCAGCCCCCTGTGGGGGGGTGTTTACTCGATGCGTCGATGAGATACGGGCCTGCATACAGGCTGGGTTTACTTTGTATTGTTTTCTGTGTATTGTCTTACTTCTTCTTTGGTTGACACGGTCGGACGCCGAGACTGCCGCTGCGATTGGCAGATCTGGTGTTTATTATTTGAGATGCAAGGCAAACAAAAAAGCCTCTGACACACACGAACACAAACTTGTATACACCATTTATACACACACACACACACACACACGCACACATGCACACACTCATATACATATATAACAACCATGCACATATTAGCAGTGAGATTTTGCAGAAGTAATTTCGCTCCCTCGCTCCCGAACTCATTGTTATACAGCATTAAGTAATCTCAAATTGTGTGCAAACAGTCAATTCACGCACGTTATAGCAATTTCAGGAATTATATAGTAATTATGGAAGGCAGTGTCAGGATTTGTTTCCAGAGAAAGGTAATCATGCACTTGCATCCGATTATTACGTGTTTTTACACATTCTGAGGCTGATGTCAATGATTATGGAGAAAACAAGAAAGATGAAGGAAATTAACGTTTAATAGATGAAGATTTATGACACAAGAAGATTTAATCAGCACTTTTTGTTGTGCTCAGTTGCACATTCCAATGACAGTGGTTGGACAGGGGGTCACATGTGAATATGTAGTAATAATAATAATAATAATAATAATAATAATAATAATAATAATAATAATAATGATAATAATAATAATAATAATACTTTACAATAACTTTCTTTGAAAATGATTTGAATGCTGGAAGAAACCTAAACATTTTAATAATCAGTGCTTCGGGATTCAGGTTTCCTTGCGAATTATGAAAATACCAGTTCCAATCATTATTAACAGAATATTACAGAATATGTTATGCACCGGGTTCATTCAAACAGGAGAGATACAGTAGATGGCGCTCATAAAGAGGAAGATAAAGTAAAAAGTAGCTGTACATGTAGGAGATTAGAATAATTAGAATGTAACTCCTTGTCCGCAGGTTCGATCTGGGCGAATAAGAAGGTTTTCCAAAGTGTCGGATTAGTTTTGTTTGTTATACAAGTGCCATCAGCAACAGTTATTCACATAGAGGTGTCCGATCGTCCAAATATATTTTACTCTCTTTGGATTAAAGATACATGTACAAACCTTCAGTGGAATTAATCCCCATGCAAACTTGCAATGATAAGTTAAAAGCACAACACTTTGATTGTAAGACGAATACAAATGAACCCTCTGGAAAGCAATGCACTACTAGCACTCATGAAGATTAAAACCTAAGTTTTTGTTTTATTTGGGTCCTCTTTGGTCAACCTCCCAGAAGGGCCACACATAATGTTCTGTGACTGTCCAGTACATGACCTGGATACGCAGTCCAAGTTTGCACTCCTGTCAAGCCATATCTCTGCTGCTTCATCGTCCGTCGTCTTATCGACAAAGTCCGACAAAGTTTCAGTCCACAAGAAAAAAAACCAGAGAAGGAATAACACCCATTGTCCGGTCCGGTTGTGTTCTTGTGGACGGAGCAAGAGGTACAGAGACCCAAACCACATGATCTCCAGGCCTCCGGATCCATCCAGCTGTCCTATTCTGTCCACCTCACAACCCCTGGGCTAGGCCAGCAGGTCGCTGCGCTTGCTGCACCACACCACCAGGGCGATCATGGCCAGCGTGAGGACGATGGGCATGAGGATGAGCACGGTGAGCGTGTTGTCGGGCGGGTCCTGCCACACCTCCCGCTCCGTGGTGCAGTTGGAGAAGAAGTGCTTGTGGATGCGGATGATGTAGCCCTCCACCAGCGGGTTGGGCCAGTAGCAGCTGACGTTGTTCGCCCCCATCTCCGTGCACAGGGTGAACACGTGGTACTCCCTGGAAGAGACAGAAAACAGGGAGGGAGAGTAGTTAAGCAATGCATTCCGATTGCAGTGAAAAAGGGTGTTTTTCTGAGAACATTCAGAAATGTTGTTCGCTGTTTTTTCTCTTTAGAGTTAATTGTTTACTAAGTAAACTGATTGCAGAAGAGGAAATTGAGAAATGTTCTCAGTTTCCTTTTCGTCATCTTGTTTGTCTGTACTTGAAAGGAATAAGGTTTCGGTTCCTGGTTTATGAATGAAAACATGAGCCTTTTTTACAATGTCATTTTCTTTCTTTCTTTTTGGACTGCAGCCTCTAAATCATTCAAACCAAACATTTTAAGCATATCTGGCATATCTGTCTTGGCATTTGAGGCAGTCTTGGGCCATTCTTTTATGCCTCCTATGGATTTTTGCATTAGCCTGCTAGGGGAATGGACACTGTGTGTGTGTGTTTGTGTGTGTGTGTGTGTGTGTGTGTGTGTGTGTGTGTGTGTGTGTGTGTGTGTGTGTGTGTGTGTGTGTGTGTGTGTGTGTGTGTGAGTGAGTGAGTGAGTGAGTGAGTGAGTGAGTGAGTGAGTGAGTGAGTGAGTGAGTGAGTGAGTGTGTGTGTGTGTGTGTGTGTGTGTGTGTGTGTATGCGTGTGTATGTCCTGTTTGGGCAATAATTTCCGGCTTAAAGTCCCTGTTCCTCTGCTTGTCTAAATTGACAATCAGCAAACACACAGCATGCTGGTTGTGTTATCCTAGGCTAAATCTCCAGATTATTTCCAAATTGAACTCAACACCTCAGTCCTCTTTACATGTAGTTACACGATCGTATCATATCGTAGCGTATGATATTGTATCATTGAAACAGGAACTTAATAAAACATACAATCAAATAGAACTGCAGACACACACACACACAAACACACACACACACACACACACAATAAAACACAGTTGTGTTTTATTGCATTATTGCATAGCACATACATGTAGACACGTACACACATGTACACGTTACACACATTCCATATTAACCTGGACCTTTTCCAGGTCATTTCAGTCAGTCACTGACTCAATCACTCCCTCCATTCCTCCCTCACTCATTCCCCCACTCACTCACTCCCTTTTCCAGTAAAATAAAACAACGGGTGAGTGTTTAATTGTATTTACACACTTGAGCAACTAAGAGAACACAGTGCACTTCAACCTCTGTCTGGACGTGTTTAAAGCCATGACACGCTCCTAATGTGTTTTGCGTCTCTGGGTCTCTGGCCACTAAAGCTCATATGTAGGTAAGGCTTTGACGTCAGTCCAAGTCCATATGCTGTTTTGAAAGGGATCTTCGGCTTGTAATGGCTACTCAACATACACCTGGTAGTAAAATAGAGGCCCATTAAGTGTTGCTAAATCCAATAAAGCCCCATTGGCTAGGATATACTGTAAATAGGTCTGTGTATATATATATATATATATATATATATATATATATATATATATATATATATATATATATATATAAAGGTGTATATAGACCAATATAGTCAATGCAATCCCAAAGAGAGGAGAGGAGTTCTGTTGAGAAAGCATCGTTTCACATACCGACTCAGCACACCTAAAGTAGATCTAGAAAAGCCAAGCTTGGATTTTGCACAGCATAACTTTTCCAGCCATCACTTTTGCTCAAACTCATTTGGAACTTTCTCAGCGCAGCCGTCCAACGTATTTTACATCATCTCCAATAACCCCTCCGCACACGGCTCAGTCTTAATCCTCAGTCTATTTAGAGAGACATTTGGATGGAGAAAAGAAAACCCATAAAAAAAATCAGATTTGGAGCAAAAGTGATGGCTGTCTTGCAAGGAAAGTTGCATAGCGTAGGTTTAAAAATCGAAAAGTATTAAAATGAAATGAATACAATAAAGTATATATATATAGTTGTACGTCTACATTTGAAATTACTTTTGTGTGTAACACCACAGCACAAATTTGTGTCTGGATGAAAACATTTTTGGGTGAATTGGTGAACCAGGCAAGACTCACAGGTAAGCCATGTGTGTTGATTGAATTCTGGCTCTATTAGCTTAATGTCCCCACTAATCTCTCTTGGCCTGCCTGGAGCTCAACGCAAGACAGGATGTCTCGTTGGCTTAAAAACATATATTGTCACAATGATTGATTGAGAGAGAGAGAGAGAGAGAGAGAGAGAGAGAGAGAGAGAGAGAGAGAGAGAGAGAGAGAGAGAGACACGGGGAATAAGAAATGTGCATAATGGTTTCTACAGAGCTGTTTTCTTGTGCAGAAGCACTCTGGGAAATAACAGTCTTCTGAAGTTATTTTCCCCCGATGGAATACAAGGCAGCAAACAGGTATTTTTGAATAATGTAATTTTGTATCATAAAAATAGGTGAATCATCAGTGGGGCTGGTTGGGGGGAATTTGACACTGGCGAAACACTCACATTTCCGTGACACTTCTTCAGCACACACACATACAGACATACAGACACGATACACGATTGCATACTAATATATACAAATATTTTACCCTTTTAACCCGAAACCATCTGCCCCATGTCCATCTGTCCCGCAAAATGATGATTGAAGAACTTTCAAATGGCTATTTAAGTGGACATTAGCAGCTTCTGGAAAGGACTGTAATGACTTTAAAACCACATATGCTGCAGAGCTTCTGTCAAGGGGTTTTCAGGACCGACGGAGAATATTGGCAAATACGACCACTTAAGATTAATTATTATAAAGGAGTGTGATGGTCTGCTCTTAAAGTGTGACCCTATCTTAGCAGAAAGCCTATCGGGATGTACAAATAGCTAGAGACAGTGATGCAATAGCATCACAGTCGTGGATCCTTCGGTGCTGGTGCCATTTGGCACGTTTCTAGTACCAACAGGTTATGATTCCGGCTCTGTTTACTGCTGTATTACATGGACATCTTCGAGATTATTACTTTAAGACATACAGACACGCGAATACACACACACATTCTTGCTGCCGTACAATGGTTTAAGCCAATTTAAAAATGTGGATGCCTCATTAAAAAATACTCTGTGCTTCATTGACCCAACTGTTAGGATCACCCCCCATGCAAATGTGGAATCATTCTCTCTCTCTCTCTCTCTCTCTCTCTCTCTCTCTCTCTCTCTCTCTCTCTCTCTCTCTCTCTCTTTCTCTTTCTCTTTCCCCATTTCTCTCTCACTCTCTCTCACACACTCTGCACACTGCATTAGCATTGTGCATAATGTAGATGGAATATCATCCCACACACCCACAAAATTGAGTCACACAGACCTCTGGGGAAGTCACTCTGAATTTAACGCAGACATAAGAAGTCCTTTTGTGGCTTCTTTCACACGAACACACATCTCTCTCTCTCTCTTTCTCTCACTCTCATGCTCTTTTTTTATTTGCAAAAACATTTGGTTTTACATCCATTAATTGATGCTACTTGTCCAATAGCAGAACTGATCCTGTAACCAGACACTACTCGACAACTTTGGTCCAAATTGTTTTAATAGCCACATTAGTGCACAGAGTGCAACACATAGACACACATCTACAACATCCACATACTCTCTAGGCAGCTAGTATTCTTCCTTCACAGGCAAGGACAGTGTGTACAAGCACAAGCCAACATACAGTCCTCCTCCTGCGCAGCACTGTGACCAAAACTATTACCAGAAAGGATCTGTCATCCCCTACTATTTACAGTGGAGGCCTTTTTGCAGTGTTCTCCCAATGCCGTGTGTCTGGATGTTGGAGAGCGGAACCGATGGGTTTGTGTTTACCATGTTTGGTCCCCTGCAAATAAATAAGGCTCCCTTTGAGACAAACCGTCCTATTGCTATTTCCTTCCTTCTAAACCAGCAACCACACCGTCCCCGTGTTTGTTGTTGTTTTGGTTCAGTCTGAGTGGTCGCGAGACTCCTCTTCAGTAGGGCACTTTGAGGGTATGTTTTTTTTTCATTAATCATGTCTCGTCTATCATCGCCCAGACAGAGAGACAGAGACAAAGAGAAAGAGAGAGAGAGAGAGAGAGAGAGAGAGAGAGAGAGCGCGAGAGAGAGAGAGTGGAAGAGAGAGAGAGAGGATATTTCTTATGAAACTCAGTTCCTGTACAGAAGTGACTGAGTGACTTCTGTTCTGTTCCTGAAAGCTAGTGCGTGGTTGTGAGCAGTTTGTCCCCAGTTAAACTTGTTTGTTTCATAGGTTTGAGGAAGCAAGAGGTTATCACACCTTCCTGACTTGCACTATGTTTCTGCCAAAAGAGAGAGAGAGAGAGAGAGAAGGAACACAGGACACCTTGTCATGTGACACAAGGTCTGACAGAAGTTCACTGTCTCCCTCTCTCTCCGTCTTGCTCTCTCTCTCTCTCTCTCTCTCTCTCTCTCTCTCTCTCTCTCTCTCTCCACAAGAGTCACTCACACTGGCAAGTAGAAAAGGTACATCCCCTCCAATGATCTCAAGCACCTGTCCTTCCTTGAGAGCGGTACAAATTCAAACCAGTGGTTTAGGAAAAAGCTGCTACTGCTTATAGAGCAGGTTGCTGTCAAGTGGAACAGTAGCCCATAACACACATCTGTTGAGCAGCAGGTGTGAGGTTGGTTTTATCTTTTTTCAATAACTTAAATCTGCACAATGTGAAAATGCTTCCACTGCTGCCGTCAATTGTGTTCAAGTGGAAGTAGAACCGTGTCCAACGTGTGCCGAAATAATAACCCATCCAGCCACAGTTTAGTCAACCCAGGGTTAAATTTAATCAACCTCATCTGGGGGGGCGTTGTATAATTCCTGTGAATCTCTTTGATACTAACTGTGGCTAAGAGCGGCAACAGAAAAATGTACGTGACTTGACACCCTTCGATGAAAGTGCACTAATCATATACAGCGGCGCAGGCCTGTGTTGCTCGCACGCTCGCCCACAGTGCATTTCTGCTCGGTTCGTATGACTAGATACCTCATAAAGTGCGTGAGGTTGCACCATTGCAGCGGCTCTATTTGGGCCATGTCCTGCTTGAATTCCTCCCCGCAGATCTCCGTCTTCCGCAGCAGACGGGACTCGTTGCACTGGGGCCGCAGCGTGGGCTCCAGGTGGAAAGTATCTGCCTCTGTGGGGGGGGGGGGGGGAGAGGGGGGGGGGGAGAAAGAGAGAGAGGGGGTAGTCATGAGGCTGCTTGATGGATGGATAGACAGGTGTGTATTTTTGGTAGAGGAGTGTGTGGCTTGATAGAAACAGTGAGATAATAGTGATACTGCATGTGTGTATGATAGAAAGATGATACAGATGGACGAATGGTAAACGGGTTCATGGGGTTTTGGATTAATGCATGGAGGGATGAAACGGGTGATGATAGATGGAGGGGGGAGGGATGAAAGGGGTGATGATAGATGGAGGAGGGAGGGATGAAGGGGGTTATGCCAGATGAAGGGATGATTATTAGGGTTATGGATGGATGGAT
The DNA here is from genome assembly GCA_030340625.1 of Merluccius polli. Lineage (NCBI taxonomy): Eukaryota > Metazoa > Chordata > Actinopteri > Gadiformes > Merlucciidae > Merluccius > Merluccius polli. The sequence goes on from JAOPHQ010003737.1 coordinate 101,261, forward strand.
TGAATCGAGGGGGGGGGGAGGTAATCATGACAGAGGTGGACAGGTCGGTCATGTGACTTCATGCAGCATGTGATGGCTTAAAACGAAAACAGATTCTCACTTGTTAAGGCCCCCATCATCCAGGCATTGACTGTAAAGAAAACAAAACACATTATCATCCTGTGCTAAATAATAGGTGAATAGTCTCATCTTTAAAAAAAAAATGCTGCTATCCACTCTCCAATAAACAGCAGCACATATTCTGAAAAGTCAGCAACAGCAGGGCAGGGCAGCTCACCTGCGTTCTCTCAATGAGGATGATGATGTGACACACACACACACACACACATACACACACATACACACTATGCTCTCCCTAGATGCCTCTAAACTCTTCTCTGAACTCTTTTCTCCGACCTCAGCCATTAAACCATCGACTGTGGCAATTCTACACTGTCTGACGTCAGGGCACTTGACAGTTTTTCAGAGAGTTACCCCAGTTCAGAGCAGAAAAATATACCCATAAAATGTCGCAGAAACCAAGACGCTTAAATGCCTTTGAAAAATTCCCCATTCTTTCAGGGAACGTATTCAAAACGTGACCCTGGGGCCAGATACCAAGTTAGCCAGCTAAATTAAGCAGCTTCCTGTTTTGAGGATATAGGGATTGTGAAGCACGGTCTATTGATGATGGCACATTGTGATAAGTGAGTGGCTGCTGATGATCCCCAAGGTCAACCATTTCTAAGTGAACAGCTGCATCACAGCTAGACACTGATATCCCCCCCCCCCCCCCCCCCCCCAAAGGTATACTTTTAGTAGTTGAAAGGGGTGGACTCAAGTTCTCTGTAAAAAAAACAAATACAAAAAAAACCTTCAAAACAAAATGGGACAGAGCCGAGTGGCCTCATGGTGATGTGAGGAGATGCTGTTTTGGCTGAGTAGAAAACTATGAAAAAAATATAGGATTTTATTTTCCCATGGTGACTAAAAGATGAAGGGTGAATCACATTTCTGTTCTTGAGCTACTGGAAACAATTTGGCCTAATACAATTATACATCAATGATACAACTTCTGAAGAAAATAGCAAGAATAGCATGAGGAAGTTGAGGTTGTTGACCTGACTTTACAAATATGTGTCATTGCTGAAGAGCAACCCCTGGACAATTAGTCAGAATCAATCCAACATTGTAACGGTGTTACCAAGGAAATGGTCTCCTTACTAAAAAAACCTTTTGTGTGCCATGAACATGTGTTCCTACGCTGCCCTGCTTTTATAGGTCATCGTTTGCAGTATGTAGCCTACATTTCAGACAGAATTCAGCCTGCAGGGTAGGAAGTAATATATTTTTTCCGGAGATTATTTAATCTGCAATCCTAGGATTATAGCCACTGTCATAATTCTATGTGAATGTTTTGGAAGCAACATTTCATACCATTTCATACCATTGGTTCATACCATTTGCCAGCCAGGACTTCTGAGCTAAACAACACATCAATATGATGTACAGTTTAGCTGTGAGACTCAGGATAAGTAAACAACAAGTAGCTAACATAGGAATGAGCTGAACTCATATGAGCTAAAATGCCTTTTAGCTTTCTCATGAATATTAATTAGAGTCTAGGACTCTGGAGAAAACTAGAACCTATGTTTTAGTTGGTAATTAGTCTCGTGTCTATCTGATATTTTGATATATGGACCGCCAAACTACAAACGCCCCCATTTTTCATTTCAGAAATCGGGTCACCTTTCCTTTGATAGATTTAAAAAACAAAATTGCAATTGCTAAATTCAATTTGCAAATGCTATTGTGCTTTTATCATTCAAGTCATCAAATGTCTCAAATGTCAAAATATAAAATATGCAAGTGTGCCTGTCTACGTTTACATTTACCAGACCAAGTGACGCTGACTGCAATCAAAGTATGTAATATAATATAAGAATATTGCAAAAAATCGCTAGAAACCAGGCAGGCAAGTCAGGCAACCGTATAGATGGTTCAGTGAGTGAGTGATTGAATATCTGCCATATTTGGCTGCATTTCAATATAAAGTGAATGTAAATGTGTGTCCACGTGCGTGTGAATGAACTAGCACCTCCACCCCTCGCCCACCACCTTTCAACCACCACCATCTCCAACATCATCTTCAACACCACCATCAACTCCACCACCGGCTCCACCCCCACCAATACCACCACCATACCTCTACCTCCACCACCATCACTACCACTCACTCAAGAACACCCATGAACAGACAGTTAGTTAACTGCTTGGGTTTATTCACGGTTGCGTCGGCCTCTGTCTTGTTTCCGTTTGTCTGCGATAAACGCACCACCGTGTTCATGAATAAATACATGAAAATATGTGTTTGGTGTAACAAACAACAGGTGATTGATGTGGCTTTAAGGGTTTGATAGTCTTTCTGTTCATTATTACATACCGATATCCATCTCTTCTCCTCCTCCCCATAGCACAAGGGACATGCTCTCGCCTTTTACTGTGAGTCACATGAAGTGTGACGATTGCTTCTGGAATACAATTGCCTGAGCGGGGTTAAAACATTATGATAATGCCCACACAATGAGGCTGCCTCTTCTGGTTGAAGGTGCCGCAGAGCCGCTGGTGGTCACGGGTCAAGTCCTTGTTCGGTGTTTAATTCATCGTGATTGAAAGGCAGAAGTTGGAGAGGCGGGCGGGGCATGCGATGTGTTAGCATGTAAGTTGATGTTTTCTGTTAAACCCCACCGTGATTACCATGTTTTTTTTTTTCTTTTATGCGACATTGGTGGCGAGGAATTAAGTAGGGTAGGGAGGGAGCATTTATCTTTCTTAAAAGATAAATATGATCCTAACGCGGTTTACATGTATTCATTACATGTAATATAGTTAATGATAATAGTGTAATATCATGAAAGAAATCATTGCCGTTATGAGATGCGAGATAGATGTTTGCTGTGATTTATTACATGAATGTTCTGGGTTAGTTTCATTCTTGAACACCACTGTTTTGCCATAGCATCACGGCCCCAGGCCCTTGTAACCAATTAATTCTAAATGCCAACTTTCACACATTTGTTGTCCTACTTTTTGTGTTTGTAATTCTTCCATTCTGAAGCGTATGAATAAACTTGGTAGCTGTACTATGAAGTAGGCTTCACCAGATATAATTGGATAGATTACTGGTTAGGGTGTTGGATTTCCAACCGAAAGGTTCTGGGTTTGAGCCCCAATGTCTGCACCCTACCTGTTGGCATCTAATGTAGACCTATAGTAAGTAGAATTGGGTTGTTTGCTAATAGAACACTTACATTTCAAAGGGCCAAAAATAGAGGAAAACCATTCAAGTCTTGTTTTAGTATATAATACATACATAAAAACCAAGCAGCAACTGTTAAACCACGATTAAAAGCATGCAATAGAGCACCAGTGAAGCTAATCTTATACATCAAAGCCCTGTTGTTGATGTTGTTGGTGAGATGAAAACAGTTGGACCACGTGGATGATGAAAGGGGCCTCAAAACCCCCTTCAAATCATCCTAGGTGACATTTTGTTCAACAGCCTCCAACTGATTTGGTATTCCCCCCACTCTGTTGCCGGGCGAGAAACTAGAGCATTCTGGCTGTTTTGGCTGAGTACCGACACAAATTAGTTTGATTGGAACCTGTGGATTGGCATGGCAAGAAAAGTTGACATAATTGGCCACGTGATTATATCATCCTTCATACTTCCAGGACTTGTGTCTGAGTGAGTGGACTAGTTGTACACAAGAAGGTGAGGGAGAGAGTGTGTTTTGGATCGATACTGTGTGTGTGTGTGTCTGAGGGGGGGGGGGGGGGGGGTTATGTAATATTTTTGGTTTCAAAATGCTTCTCTAGCACCCCACCCACTATGGTGGAAACAAGCTGGATCTTGTTCTAATCCGTGGTTTTGAAATGTCAGACTCAGTTATCTCACCATACCTCCACTTTATCTGATCACTTTCTGCTCACTTTCCAGGTGGTGGTTTCTTCTGCATGCGACAATTGCCAGGCTACTTACAGCTGCCGTCATATCACCCCTGCAACTACTGCAGCCATGGCAGATAAGTTACCTCTGTCACTTGCTCCTCTGTCTCACTATATGGGCTCCGTGGATAGGCTCACGGATGACTTCAACACTGCCTTATCTTCAGCCATTGACTCTGCTGCTCCTCTCATCATTAAAAAGCCAACTACAAAAAGACCAGCGCCATGGTTTAATGAAGACACTCGCACCCTTAAAAGAAGCTGTGGAAAACTAGAATGCAAATGGAATTCGACTAAGTCCATCAACTTGCATGGCATGATAGCCTGCTCAGCTACAAAACCGCATTAAACGCTTCTAGAAACACCTACTTCTCCGGCGTCATTAATTTGAACAAAAACAACACTCAGTTTCTCTTCGACACTGTCAAAACTCAAAAACAACCACAGAAAGTGGGCTCCTCCTTTTCTGCAAGCTTCTTGGATTTCTTCAAACACAAAATCGAATCATTTAGAAAAGAGATTGATGCTTCCCCTACTCTTCATCTTGATCAGCCCACAAGAGCGGCACCACATGTCCCCCCTGAAGCACCTTCCTGCAGTTCAGCACAATCTCCTTGGATGAACTTGCTAAACTAACACAGGCCTCTAAACCTACTACCTGTATGTTGGATCCTCTCCCTACCAAGGGTTTTAAGGAACTCTTCCGGTTGGACCTGTTGTGCTTAACACCATGAACTTGTCCCTGTCGACTGGAACAGTTCCCTCTGCTTTGAAGACCGCTGTTATTAAACCTCTACCCAAGAAGCCTGGCCTAGACCCTGGAGTACTCAGCATCTATCGGCCCATCTCTAACCTTTCTTACCTTTCTAAAGTACTGGAAAGGATTGTAGCTAACCAAACCATCAATCATCTGATGGTGAACAACTTATTTGAACCCTCTCAGTCTGGGTTTAGGACAAGCAGACTATTCCACTGAAACCGCTATAACTAGAGTGGTAAACGATCTTCTTCTTACCATGGACAGCAACGCAAGCTCCCTTCATGTGTCAAAAGTCTTGGTGTCTTGGTGTTGACCCTATGCTTTCTTTTGATCAACATGTAAAAAGCATTACCAAAACTGCATTCTTTCATCTTAGAAATATTGCTATCTATTCTATATATTAGACCAATGCTATCCACAGCGGACGCAGAGACACTCATCCACGCATTTATATCATCTAGGTTGGATTACTGTAATGCATTGTTCTCTGGTCTACCAAACTCTACTACGAAAATCCTCCAGCTTGTACAGAACGCCGTGTCCCGACTCCTAACTAGAACCAGAAAATTGGACCACATTACCCCTATTCTCGCCTCCCTCCACTGGCTTCCAGGTCGGATTTTAAGGTGCTACTCCTTACCTATAAAACCCTGCATGGACTAGCACCATCCTACCTGAAGGACCTTATTACTCCTTACTGTCCTTCTCGACCCCTCCGGTCTTCAGGAGCTGGCCTTCTACAACTCCCTAAATTGAAAAAGAAATCAGCAGGACACATAGCACTCTCTTACCAAGCCCCCTATCTGTGGAACAGTCTGCCACCTGTAAGCTAATTCTGTTGATAAATTCAAATCGACCTGTTAGCCTGCACTAGCCTACCCCTGTTGCTGACAGGTACTAGATTTAGGGGGGGTGTATGTGTGTGTGAGTGTGTGTGTGTGTGTGTGTGTGTGTGTGTGTGTGTGTGTGTGTGTGTGTGTGTGTGTGTTTAGCCTGCCCCATCTAACCGCACTCTTGTCTCTGTCTTAGGGTGTTGCTGTGATCATGACTGGACGTCCGGCCACTGCACTGGATGGCTACCAGCCAGCACCAGCCAGCACCTCATCACCATGGACAAATTAAATTCCTATTCTTTCTACTTTAAATGTCTGCTGTAATACTATGTGTGTCACTTATGGCACCCATTGCACTCCTAACCATCCCTGGAAGGAGGGATCGCCCGCTCTGCGTGCCTTCTCAAAATTTCTTCCTGATAATTTTCTTGCGTTGTGGGGGGCTAGGGTTAGGGGGTAGCGTAAAATATGTGACCTGTAAGGGATATACAAATAAAATTGACTTGACTTGACTATCCCTTGTATGTGTCAGTGATGGGACAGGCCATAGGTCAAGAAGAGGATGTTTGTTGTATGATCCAAAAACTCCTACTGTCTACTAACTACTGAGACTGACCTTCAGCTTTATGACACCAGACACATTACAAGATTCCTCAAAATAGGATTCTGAGAGGTTTAAAAAGAAAGTAATGAGCCGAAAATGTGTGATTTCTAACAACATTAGATGATTTATCATGATCACAGTGTCAAAAGGATGAAGGAAGTGCAGGGTCACGATTAATTATTCAGTCCAGGTCCAAACATATCAAATGTTAAACATTATAACAAACAAGTGGGATAGTCTTTTGATTCCCAGCAGAAAGGTTCTGGTTTGAACCCCAATGTATGTGGTCAAGCGATAGGCATCTTTGAGCAAGATGCCTAACCCCTACCCTGCTCATAAAGGACATGCATCTGAATTCACTGTAGGCCACTTTGGATAAGTGTCTGACCTCATCCCTCTGAGGTCAGACCTCCATTGACTTATTTATCCTTGAGCATGAGAAGACGGAAAGTTCACTATCCTTTTCTCAAATCACCTTTTGGAGAAGTTAGCTGGTGCATCTTTGGAAAGTACTGACACCAAAGAATCATCTAGAAAATATTAGATAGGAAACATGTTTGCTAAACACAGCTTATTATCCGATAGGAACACACACACAGCCCACTCACTCTATTTTAATTGTAAAGGGTAAAGTGTATGGCTGTATGGTTATGATACAAAGCGAAACATAGATCAAATGTCAGAGAGAGAGAGAGAGAGAGGGAGGGTAATTTCAATATATGTGGACTGTTGATAGACTTATTTGCATTTCAGTGTGAGCGTTCAGTGAGCTGTTAGCATGTCTATGTAGAACTAGTGGAGCTATTCAATTCAGATTGGTGTGTGTGTGCCTGTTTGTCCATGTCTGGCCATGCGTGTGGATGCCTGTATACGTGTGTGTGTGTGTGTGTGTGTGTGTCGTGATATTTGTATTGTCACACGATTATCAATGCAGGCTGTTGGTTACAGATAAAGAATCTGGAGTTGGATTAGCACAGACTGAATTGCCAGGAAAGCCAGCGGCCTTTCCATTGAAAAGACAAATGCCACTTCATCACAATTAGGGAACATAATCAACCGAAAACAAACCAGCAAGAGTTTCCAACTTTGATCTACTATACCAACAATATATTGTTTCTATCAACAAAAATAGAAACAAAAGCTGTGTACTTTCGTTACAAACAATAACTGAACTTTGAAACACAATTCAAAACAATGAATCAACAGCATCACAATGGTGTTTCTCTCACACTTTTCCCTGGGAAAAGAAAATTGCTGCAAGTTACTGTTTCCACCATACGAGAGGACAAAGCTTTAAATCTAGGGAATTTAAACCTGAGGAGAGGCTATGTTTCTTTTTGTTTCTTCCTCAACAGTTAAACAACTTATTTGAATTCAGAGCTGGCAAAGATGTTGCTGTTACCATGAGAACACCTATCAATGCCCGCTGCGCAAAATGGCCAAAACGGCCAAAATGGAATGGCTGCCTCCATTATGTGTGTTTTTTTTTGGAGCACTGTGAAAATTAATAGGCCTTCTCTTTCCATCTGGTTAAATAGCCCTTGTCCCTCCCTCCCTCACAGACACATGGGCCTGAGTATACCAAGGGCCTGTTTTTGTTTTTTCTTTTTGCATTGAAGCGGGACATTACACCTGCCAACATGCTGCTAATATAAGTTGGTGGTTGCTTGGCTGCTTGTTAGCAAGTTGTAAGACGGCGAAGACAGATGGAGAGGCTCTGATAAAAGGGGAGGTATTGTAGTTATGGACAAAAAAAACAAAAACGTAGATGATACAGGAACAGTGTAGTGCAGTTAGTCTCACACACACACTGAATGATACAACAAAACAGACATGAGCGACAAGCTCAAACTGCCTTTTAGTGACGACTTTACACCACACGACCACATTGCCGTAACAAATTACCAAATGAACTGCATAACATGACACCTCCTTACGTTTGTATTCTCTGCAGCTGAATCAAAGCCGCATGTCTGTCTTAATGACCACACACTCCACAGCGACGTATCCAGTGACCACAGGATGTTGCACGCGCTAATCAAAAGGTTCATCTCATTCCCGGACATGAATGTGTAGGAAGAAATCCTTTCAGTCACGGTCTACACCTGACCCTGCGAAGGCAGGTCTCCGTTGAGAGCTTATTAGTCAGAGTAATTGTTTTTTTCCCGTCCCAAATCGTATTCTTTCTCTTTTTTTGCTTGTGCACCATACATTACCATAACCGTGTCCTCGCCTGCTCTGTGTGGATTTAAAGGGCCCTTATTTAACCGCAAGGTGTGAAGCCTTTAAAAGTGTTGATGGCTTGTAATGGAGGTTAGTGTTAAAACCAAATAGAGAACAATGAACTGAATGAGTTCATGTCGCCTCCATATTTCCACTTATTTCAATTCCAATCACCCACTCTTTTGGGCCTTGCGCTGCGACGCTAAACACACCCAGCCCACTTCCTCCCCATCATGTTCCCCTTTCTGTTGCTCTCTTGTCACGCAACGCTTCTCAACTCCCAGAACAACACATCCAGAACAGAAAACATTGAATCTTCTGCTACTCCTGCCCTCTCGTTGTTGCAACAAGAGCCATGTACCACCGTAGCCTCCAGCGGTGGCCTCCGTACGCGAGTGGAATAGAAGATAGGCAAGGCAAGGCAAGGCAGCTTTATTTATATAGCGCATTTCATACACAATGGCAACTCAATGCGCTTTACATAAAACAATAAGAATTGAAATAAAATTTTTAAAAAATACAATTAAATAAATAAATAAAAACAACTACAGAAGAATAGAAAGAAATTAAATACTATAAGAGCAGCATAAAATCATGATTTAAAAGGACATAGTGCAATTAAAATGTACAATTTAAAGTGCTTTGAGCTCAATCATAAGCACAGGAGAAGAGAAGTGTTTTTAACCTGGATTTAAAAATGTTCACAGTTGGGGCTGATTTCAGTTCAGCTGGTAGTTTGTTCCAGTTTTGTGCAGCATAACAGCTAAAAGCTGCTTCACCATGTTTAGTTTGAACTCTGGGCTCCACTATCTGACCTGAGTCAGTAGATCTCAGAGCCCTACTGGGTTTGTATTCTACTAAGATGTCATTCATGTATTCTGGACCTAAACCATTCAGTGATTTGTAGACCAGTAGCAGAACTTTAAAGTCTATTCTATAGCTGACTGGGAGCCAGTGTAAAGACTTTAGCACTGGAGTAATGTGCTCTGATCTCTTTGTTCTGGTTAAAACTCGAGCTGCAGCATTCTGAATGAGCTGCAGCTGTTTAATGCTTTTTTGTGGGAGTCCAGTCAGAAGACCGTTACAGTAGTCGAGTCTACTGGAGATGAAGGCATGAATCAACTTCTCCTGGTCTGTTTGAGACATAAAACCCTTCACTCTGGATATGTTCTTAAGCTGATTGAAGGCTATTTTGGTGATGGATTTGATATGACTGCTGAAGGTCAAATCTTCTCAAGATAACACATTTTGTGAGTCTTCTTTGAAACTATCTGAGCGGCGACCGCAGTGACCCGACTTTACTTGACTATGAATATTCAGTGGCTACTGTCCACTGCATCGTCCTATATATCCTATACCTGCAATTAACAATGTACAACAATTAACAACAATGAAACAGCAATAGAGGTTTTAGGTTTATAGGTTTTCTAAAACAACAATTCTGTGACGTGTTTGAAAGGTCGCCCGTAAAGCCCACGGCTCTGTATATATGTCCAGTGGGAAGCTCAAGGCTAGCCTTGGCTAACCCCTACTCCTCGGTCAAACAGTTTGAAAATGATTCAAGAGATGTTTTTTCCAACCTCTTGAGTCATCTTCAAGCTGTTTGACCAAAATTTAACACAATGCAGCTTTAGTGATGATCACAGCATTCTTAGGAAGAAAGGTCAAGGAACGGAAAAAGAGTTTGAGATAGTCAAGCACCTCTTCCCACCACTCTGACATCAGACCAGATATGTCACTCACAGGCAGGCAGATTACATTGAGATATGTCCCGCAACCAACTCCAATCAAATGAAAAGTTTTGTAAATCTTAAAAAAAAAAAAAAACTAAAACTACCTTATCTTCCAAAATTGAAACATTCATGCTTTCATGAATGGCAGCAGGGTAGAAAATCGTGAAATTGTGTCAGCAGTGCGCGTTTTTTTATACTGCTAATGTTGTTTTTATTTGTGACCGTTGTTTATTTTACAGTGTAGCGTATAAGCGTGCTATGTGTGCACGATGACATTGAAATGGAATGGAAACTATGAATTTGAAGCTCAACATGTACTGCAATTAAAGATAACCCAAGAGCCCCCGCTGGAATGCACACTGGGTACAAAAAAAACAAAATGAGATGTTAACACACCCAGAAAACAGCTTGAAAAGCACACAGAGTCAATGAGTCCATCTCTTAGCAGAGATCCAACAATGCCCTTTTTTTCTTTTAAAAGAACAACATTGTGTTCACCAGCAACAGGACAGACTTAACTCTGGAGGCGCTCCCCCCCACCATGTTCTTCACAGCACATGCACAGCTTTTATTACTCCTTTTATTCCCGAAAGCAGATGCTTCACAGTTAAAGGCAATCTTCTCTTTTTATTGTTATTATTATTCCTGTCACAGATGCTGTTGCAAAAGTGCTTGGCTTGATTTCCTTCGCTGCGATCACGCTGGTCTTGTTCAACAAAAACCAAACCCCCATCTTGACCAGCTGTGTGGAGGTAGGGAATGTGTTTTTTTACCCACCTGTACTTCGTCTGATCTCTGACTTCATCTCTACGGAAAAAGAAAAAAATGGCCTGTGTAGTCTAGACAAGGTCTAACGCAGGAAGCAATTGCGTCGCATCTTTTACGAGGCATCACAGTGCAGAGCAATATGGCTCCTAGCCGTTCCTGCCCTGGTGCACAGCAGAGAGGAGGCCCTGGTACATACCCTCACCACAACTTCCTTGCGTGTGCTGAGGCAGCACCAAATCAACAGCCCATGATGAACAAATGAATTGACCCAGAAAAGCCAGTGTTAGCTATTGTCCATCTTGGAGGGAACTCAACAGAACAGAATGCATGGGCTACAGCTGTGGGAATGGCCGGGGTCCAAAGGGAAGACCAGGCCAGTGAGCGCCGGCCAGAAGAAACAGTCCACAATCGCTGCCTTGACACGTATCTGGATTTAGATGTTGCCTCTGTCCTGGAATGCTAGTGTGTTTTAGGATTTTTAGCAGTGAATCAAGCTGGTCCCTCCACCATCCCATCTAAATGCTAAACCAGAAGTCTCTCCCTGTGATCCACAGCGGTCACCGCGGGTCACAAGAGGGCACCGAGGAGACGAAGCTAAGCGGCCCCAGAACGTGTGGAGATGGAAGTTGGGTTTGTTTGGGATCTGGATGGAGGAGGTTGTGGCTGGGACTGTAATGGGGGGTAACTGTAAAGACATGGTAACCGAGCAGAACCAGGCCTGAGTATTATCCCATTAGACCCGGTCATCCATGGCCGTTACACAATGCTGCTCCCTCTCTGCTACAACACTGTGTGTGTGTGTGTGTGTGTGTGTGTGTGTGTATGTGTGTGCGTGTGCGTGTGTGTGTGTGTGTGTGCGTGTGCGTGTGTGTGTGTGTGTGTATGTGTGTGTGTGTGTGTGTGTGTATGTGTGTGCATGTGTGTAATCGAATGTGCTTTTTATCACTCATAAGACCCAAATGGTATTAAGAAAGTTTCCTTCAGTTGTGCTTAAAAGTATATGTGTTATTGTTATTGCCGTCAATCCATATCGTCTGTCAATGTCTATATCAAATGTGAATCTTTAACGCTTGCATATGGGCCTATAGTCACCAGGCCTGTGTGAATGTAGCACTATATTGTAATTGGTCAATTTCTGCATTTAGATTAGGGTGTTTGACTCTCCGCCAGAAAGGTTGAAGATTAGATCCCCAATGTCCATATCTGTGATAGGTAACCCAAGCTCCTTAGTGACAAGTGCAATCTGTATCTAGGCTAATCTCTGTAAATTGCTTCCTCAAAGCATCTCCTAATTGATTAAATAGTGGCAAACTTCTGTACAAATCATCCCCAGGGTAACCTCATTTTTGATTGATTGATGAGTTTTTGTATTGAATGATGAATTACATTGTATTCATACATAATGGTCACTGACACTGCCCATTCTGGGCAGGTCTTTCTTGTCTTTTCCTCTTTTTGTCCGTCCAGTCTTACTAATTGACACGCTTTGTCTTTTTTTGTTTCTTTTGTGTGACTCATCTTACAAGCCCCTTGTAATGGTATCTGTAGGCTGCTACACACACGCCTATACACCACAATAACCCCAAGCCTATACTGACACACACACACACACACACACACACACACACACACACAAAAGCAGCGTGAATGACAACTATATAGGCTTCCCCAATTACAGCAGTCAGGTGCGAGACGTAAGCCTATAATAATAATAATAATAATAAGAAGAAGAAGAAGAAGAAGAAGAAGAAGAAGAAGAAGAAGAAGAAGAAGAAGAAGAAGTATAATCATAATGATGATTAATCCTACTCACCCAAAATCCCAAGTGCAAAAAGTTTTAGTCTTGCAAGTGAATTAGTATCCATCACGTTTATGACTCCTGTCCGCAAAGTGGGACCTTCAATATAACACCCGTGAGCCCATTAAAAGAGGTTTATGGCGGACCATCATGACTGTGGCGAATGATGATGAAGAAGAAGAGAAAGAAAGAAACAACAACAACCAAAAAAAAAAAAAATCCGTCGGTCCCGTGTTGCTTTCCTCAGACGCTAAAAAATGCAATGTTTAAAACGCACCGATTGCCTTTACAGCCCGTTATTAATATTAATATATGATTATCTTATTATTATTATTATTATGACTCCCTTGTTCCCTCTTCTCGTTGTGTCCGAGCCGATGTGGTGCCAGCTCCCTGCTATCACTACCACACACTGGCCCCTCGCATCCTCCTGGAGGGGGAGGAGGAGGGGGAGGGAGGAGGAGGCGGGGGGGGGGGGGGTGGGGGGGGGGGGAGACTAATTAGGCTTTGAATTAAAACGCAGACATGTCTTGTAAACTTTGTATTGATAGCCTAGTTTACTTTTTGGTCAGATATCTATTAGGCTTTATTATTATCTCGGTCAAAAGCAAGGAGTATAGGAGTCTTTTTTGTTGCTTGTATCTGGACTATAGAGGGTCTGCTGCTCTGCGCTTGGACGTATAGGTGTAATTACACACATCATTGTTGGTGTAGGGCATTTTATTTTGTTTTGTTTACTAATAAGTGTACGCGATACACACTTCGTGTTGCACGGTGAAAACCCCCAAGCGCGCATCGGAACACAACGCAATACTGACCTCTTCTGGTTGACCTGGGGTATTGCATTACTTACTTAATTGTATTGCATTACATAACTCTTGACACATAAAATACACGTTATACGGCTCACCTGTCACAGTGCGCCTTCTAGATTACATTCCGCCCATTTGTGTCCTGCACAGGTTGTGTGTTACCCTACAGGTTGTGTTACCCTGCAGGTTGCGTGTTACTCTGCAGGTTGTGTTGCCCTGTAGATTGCGTGTTACCCTGCATGTTGTGTTGCCCTGCAGGTTGTGTTGCCCTGCATGTTGTGTTGCCCTGTAGGTTGTGTGTTACCCTGCAGGTTGTGTGTTACCCTGCAGGTTGTTTGTTACCTTGCAGGTTGTGTTGCCCTGCATGTTGTGTTGCCCTGCAGGTTGTGTGTTACCCTGCAGGTTGTGTGTTACCCTGCATGCTGTGTTGCCCTGTAGGTTGTGTTACCCTGCAGGTTGCGTGTTACTCTGCATGTTGTGTTGCTCTGTAGGTTGTGTTACCCTGCAGGTTGTGTTGCCCTGCAGGTTGTGTGTTACCCTGCAGGTTGTGTTGCCCTGCAGGTTGTGTGTTACCCTGCATGTTGTGTTACCCTGCAGGTTGTGTGTTACCCTGCAGGTTGTGTTGCCCTGCAGGTTGTGTTACCCTGCAGGTTGTGTGTTACCCTGCATGTTGTGTTGTCCTGTAGGTTGTGTTACCCTGCAGGTTGTGTGTTACCCTGCATGTTGTGCTGCTCTGTAGGTTGTGTTACCCTGCAGGTTGTGTGTTACCCTGCAGGTTGTGTGTTACCCTGCAGGTTGTGTTACCCTGCAGTGTGTTACCCTGCATGTTGTGTTGCCCTGTAGGTTGTTACCCTGCAGGTTGTGTGTTACTCTGCAGGTTGTGTTGCCCTGTAGGTTGCGCGTTACCCTGCATGTTGTGTTGCCCTGCAGGTTGTGTGTTACTCTGCAGGTTGTGTTGCCCTGCAGGTTGTGTGTTACCCTGCAGGTTGTGTTGCCCTGCATGGTGTGTGTTACCCTGCATGTTGTGTTGCCCTGCAGGTTGTGTGTTACCCTGCAGGTTGTGTTGCCCTGCAGGTTGTGTGTTACCCTGCATGTTGTGTTACCCTGCAGGTTGTGTGTTACCCTGCAGGTTGTTGCCCTGCAGGTTGTGTTACCCTGCAGGTTGTGTGTTACCCTGCATGTTGTGTTGCCCTGTAGGTTGTGTTACCCTGTAGGTTGTGTGTTACCCTGCATGTTGTGTTGCTCTGTAGGTTGTGTTACCCTGCAGGTTATGTGTTACCCTGCAGGTTGTGTGTTACCCTGCAGGTTGTGTTGCCCTGCAGGTTGTGTTACCCTGCAGGTTGTGTGTTACCCTGCATGTTGTGTTGCCCTGTAGGTTGTCTTACCCTGCAGGTTGTGTGTTACCCTGCATGTTGTGTTGCTCTGTAGGTTGTGTTACCCTGCAGGTTGTGTTACCCTGCAGGTTGTGTTGCCCTGCAGGTTGTGTTACCCTGCATGTTGTGTTGCCCTGCAGGTCGTGTGTTACCCTGCAGGTTGTGTTGCCCTGCAGGTTGTGTGTTACCCTGCATGTTGTGTTACCCTGCAGGTTGTGTTGCCCTGCAGGTTGTGTTACCCTGCAGGTTGTGCATTACCCAGCATGTTGTGTTGATCTGTAGGTTGTGTTACCCTGCAGGTTGTGTATTACCCTGCAGGTTGTGTTGCCCTGCATGTTGTGTTACCCTGCAGGTTGTGTGTTACCCTGCATGTTGTGTTGCCCTGTAGGTTGTGTTACCCTGCAGGTTGTGTGTTACCCTGCATGTTGTGTTGCTCTGTAGGTTGTGTTACCCTGCAGGTTGTGTTACCCTGCAGGTTGTGTGTTACCCTGCAGGTTGTGTTGCCCTGCAGGTTGTGTGTTACCCTGCATGTTGTGTGTTACCCTGCAGGTTGTGTTACCCTGCATGTTGTGTTGCCCTGCAGGTTGTGTTACCCTGCAGGTTGTGTGCAGGTTGTGTGTTACCTGCATGTTGTGTTGCCCTGCAGGTTGTGTTGCCCTGCAGGTTGTGTGTTACCCTGCAGGTTGTGTTGCCCTGCAGGTTGTGTGTTACCCTGCATGTTGTGTTACCCTGCAGGTTGTGTGTTACCCTGCAGGTTGTGTTGCCCTGCAGGTTGTGTTACCCTGCAGGTTGTGTGTTACCCTGCATGTTGTGTTGTCCTGTAGGTTGTGTTACCCTGCAGGTTGTGTGTTACCCTGCATGTTGTGCTGCTCTGTAGGTTGTGTTACCCTGCAGGTTGTGTGTTACCCTGCAGGTTGTGTGTTACCCTGCAGGTTGTGTTACCCTGCAGTGTGTTACCCTGCATGTTGTGTTGCCCTGTAGGTTGTTACCCTGCAGGTTGTGTGTTACTCTGCAGGTTGTGTTGCCCTGTAGGTTGCGCGTTACCCTGCATGTTGTGTTGCCCTGCAGGTTGTGTGTTACTCTGCAGGTTGTGTTGCCCTGCAGGTTGTGTGTTACCCTGCATGTTGTGTTGCCCTGCAGGTTGTGTGTTACCCTGCAGGTTGTGTTGCCCTGCAGGTTGTGTGTTACCCTGCATGTTGTGTTACCCTGCAGGTTGTGTGTTACCCTGCAGGTTGTTGCCCTGCAGGTTGTGTTACCCTGCAGGTTGTGTGTTACCCTGCATGTTGTGTTGCCCTGTAGGTTGTGTTACCCTGTAGGTTGTGTGTTACCCTGCATGTTGTGTTGCTCTGTAGGTTGTGTTACCCTGCAGGTTATGTGTTACCCTGCAGGTTGTGTGTTACCCTGCAGGTTGTGTTGCCCTGCAGGTTGTGTTACCCTGCAGGTTGTGTGTTACCCTGCATGTTGTGTTGCCCTGTAGGTTGTCTTACCCTGCAGGTTGTGTGTTACCCTGCATGTTGTGTTGCTCTGTAGGTTGTGTTACCCTGCAGGTTGTGTTACCCTGCAGGTTGTGTTGCCCTGCAGGTTGTGTTACCCTGCATGTTGTGTTGCCCTGCAGGTCGTGTGTTACCCTGCAGGTTGTGTTGCCCTGCAGGTTGTGTGTTACCCTGCATGTTGTGTTACCCTGCAGGTTGTGTTGCCCTGCAGGTTGTGTTACCCTGCAGGTTGTGCATTACCCAGCATGTTGTGTTGATCTGTAGGTTGTGTTACCCTGCAGGTTGTGTATTACCCTGCAGGTTGTGTTGCCCTGCATGTTGTGTTACCCTGCAGGTTGTGTGTTACCCTGCATGTTGTGTTGCCCTGTAGGTTGTGTTACCCTGCAGGTTGTGTGTTACCCTGCATGTTGTGTTGCTCTGTAGGTTGTGTTACCCTGCAGGTTGTGTTACCCTGCAGGTTGTGTTACCCTGCAGGTTGTGTGTTACCCTGCAGGTTGTGTTGCCCTGCAGGTTGTGTGTTACCCTGCATGTTGTGTGTTACCCTGCAGGTTGTGTGTTACCCTGCATGTTGTGTTGCCCTGCAGGTTGTGTTACCCTGCAGGTTGTGTGCAGGTTGTGTGTTACCTGCATGTTGTGTTGCCCTGCAGGTTGTGTTACCCTGGAGGTTCGGTGTTACCCTGCATGTTATGTGTTACCCACTGGCGTAACTATCGACGGTGCAACCGGTGCATTGCACCGGGGCCCAGACGCCAGGGAGGTCTCCCCCGTCAACAATCGCGCAGCACCCCCCCCCCCGTCAACAATCGCGCAGCAACCCCCCCCAGCCCACCCCCCCCACCCCCCACCCCCGTCAACAACCGCGGGGGCCCTACAATATTATTTGCACCGGGGCCCATCATCACGTTGTTAAGTGGTGTTACCCTGCATGTTGTGTTGCCCTGCAGGTTGTGTGTTACACTGCAGGTTGTGTTACCCTGCAGGTTGTGTGTTACCCTGCAGTTTGTGTGATACCCTGCAGGTTGTGCGTTACCCTGCATGTTGTGTTACCCTGCAGGTTGTGTGTTACCCTGCAGGTTGTGTGTTACCCTACCCTGTAGGTTGTGTTACCCTACAGGTTGTGTGTTACCCTGCAAGTAAGGTCCAAGTAAGGTTTTGTAGGTGTTGTAGTTTTCTACATGTCTGCAATGTTTGCGTGGGCTACTTGGAATTCCCAAGTGATCTTTGTCCAATCAAGGCTAAAGTTAAAAGTTTAACAAATAGTTTAAGTAATGACAAATGGGCTGCAATGTTATTTTATTAGACGACATACGTGTGTTCTTATGGGGGGTTACATATCCACATCTACCACCATCATCCCACCTGTCCAGCCCATGGACGTAGGTAGGCCATAGGTAATAAGCCCACCTGTCCAGCCCATAGGCCATAGGTCCTATGGCCTACGTCCATGGGCTGGACTGGCTGGGCGTATTACCGATGGCCTAGGTGCCCACCTGTCCAGCCCATGGACATAGACCGGTAATAAGCCCACCTGTCCAGCCCATGGACATAGACCATAGGGAATAAGCCCACCTGTCCAGCCCATGGACATAGACCATAGGGAATAAGCCCACCTGTCCAGCCCATAGGCCATAGGTCCCATGGACATAGACCATAGGGAATAAGCCCACCTGTCCAGCCCATAGGCCATAGGTCCCATGGACATAGACCATAGGGAATAAGCCCACCTGTCCAGCCCATAGGCCATAGGTCCCATGGACATAGACCATAGGGAATAAGCCCAGCCAGTCCAGCCTTGGGGAAAGCTGCACAAAAGGGATGGAGGGGGTAGGGGGGGGCGGGGACATGTATTTTTATTTTTAATTATTATTTTTTTAGTTTGCATTTCCAGTAAAAAACGTAGTCATCACCACTCCCAACGCAGCCTGCCCCCCCCCCCCCCCCCCCTGGTCTGACCTGGGGATGAACGGAGGAAACGGGCTCCTCCGGTCGTGGTGAGGAATGTCCTCCTCCTCCTGCTCCTCCTCCTGTGACGCGGCGGGGAAAGTTGGGAGGAGGAGCGGCGGTGAGTCAACCCAGTAAACGGTGAGAAGCACCCGGACACCACCGCACACACACAGGTACGTCCTGCTATTATTATTATTATTTTAGTTTTTATATTTGTTGTATTGTTGCTTGTTATATATATATAAGTTGTTTTGCACTTAGCATCGTTAGCACGTTACCCTAGCTACCGGGAGCTAACTTGGCAACCGGGAGCAGGCGCTTGAAACTTGTTCTCGTGACGTCCTCGTTGCCTACTTCTGACAAATTGTTGTACTTATTGTACGTCGCTTTGGACAAAAGTATATATATGTTATATTATATGTATATGTATATATGTGTGTATATATATATATAAATATGTATTCGCCGTACCTGGCGTATAGCCGTCCTCTTGTTATGAACTTTCCCGTCTGCGCGTTGTGCGTAAGCGTAGCAGGGACACGCAGGCGCCAGTTGAAGCGGTTACTATTAAGCGTATTATATTAATACAACATGTTTAAAAAAAAGAGGTTGCTTATGGTTGTTGTTTTTGTTGTTGTTGTTATGGCTGTGTGTGTGTGTGCGCGCGCGCGCCTCAAACTGCATGTCAGTGCGCGACGTGGACGCGAACAACGATATGGCGCACGTCCAGAGCACATTGACTTTGACCTGTCTCCTTAAATCCCATTGATATCGGTTAAAAAAACAAAAACAAAACATGAACCCCATCGGATGAACAAGGGCTTGACAGCGGGTGAAAGGAGTGGCGTTGACATGATGGGAGCAAGTCTCACTTTGTCCTCCCTGCAGAACAAGCCTCTCTGGAGTAGCAGCCTCCATGGTTATATAATACATTGGCATGGATGAGCTGCTGCTGCAGCCACACAGCACCACCACCACCACCACCCTTCCCACCCACCCCACATAAAAGCCTGTAATATGAGGCATGCACAACAGTTTCCTAAACAAAAGGGATCTCTCCACAAGACAAGAATTGAAATGGTACCACACATGGGTCCATAGTTGGCCTGTCCAGAGGTCCAGTGTGTGTGTGTGTGTGTGTGTGTGTGTGTGTGTGAGACACTGTTACTAGGCCATAGAGAGCCCTGTTGCAATGCTGATGAAAGTAGAATAAACTTCTGCATCTGCATGATAGACGTTCTAGATGTTATTGATCGCGCTGCCGTCTAATTATTGCAGGGAAGTCACTTCTAACAGTTAGAAGTAGAAATAGCATTTGGTAGAGTTGATTAGAAAGGTAATGATTTGGTGCCCAAGAGGACTGCCGTTAACGGAGAGTGCATTGTCCAGCGTAATCGCTTCGTAATTTAATCAATTATTTTGTGAATTTCTTTGCAACTTAATTCACTGCAAATGTCAGAGCAGTGTGTAGAGAGAGGTGGATTAAGGTTCCTCACAGTGTTGACACATGCATGGTGGAGCATGCATGTGCTTTTCAACCGTGGTAGCTGGTTACATTTAAAGAGCGCACCAATATTTGCTGTTCGATGCTGGACTTGTGTTATAGGCTGTCTCAAATTCAAACATGCATGGTCACACATATTTACTTTAGTTTTTTTACGTGTGATTGGCAGGTCCATCTTATCCTTGCATAAATGTTAGCGCCTGATGCAACGCGCGGTCCTCTCCCATGGCGAAGTGTGGGAGGGAGGAGTGAAATCAACTGTGCAGGGCATGGCCATGTTAGGTGTGTTGACGTGACACTAAGGTTGGGTCGATTTTCGGTTCGGTCCGATGTCCTGTATGAGCCTAAACCGGTTTGATCTCATGCAAACCAACATTTGTCATTATGAGACATTCTGGCAAGTACAAAAGTAGCCTCGATCCAACTTGTATTGTGTTAGTAATAATATGACAACGTGATAAACAGAAAATATTATGTTTCGTTTATACATGGACTAACGGAGCCACTAGTGTCACAGGCCGTTGTGTTTGTTGACGAGACATGATGGAGTTGGTCTCAAAGAAAACTAAAACGATGAAAGGTACACCGAAAAACATTTGTGGCAGGACGTGTAAACAGTTTCTCAAGTTGTGCTCGGCCGAAGTCTCATTGTATTTATTATGTTGATGTTTAAACTTCAGAAGTTGAATGGTTGTTGTGAGCAATACAAACTCAGTTGTTGAATGTTGATCGCTATCCTCTCTTCTTCTTTAGTGTAGCTGCATTACCGCCACCCACTCTGGAGCCTAGTGGTGAAATCCAGTATACCGGTCCGGTCCGGTGTTTGGCTTAATATCGAAGCTGTTTGAATGTGTTTACACTGACCCAACCCTACGCTGCAGCTGCAGCTTTTAGAAGCTGAATGTGGACATGCCTTCCTGGGGTTTTTATCCGAAGCATGTCATGTCATGTTACAGCTTTCATCCAAACAGATATTATAGTGCTGTAATGAGGACAAGCAGACACCCCTTGGGGCAAGGTGGAGATGGGTATTAGGGAGAGGAGTGAGAGATCTGTAGCTGATACAACTGGAAGAGAGAAAGAGAGAGTGCAATTAAAGTCATGCCCTGGGTGTGGACAGGGCAGGGCAGTGTTGAGGAATGTATTAAATACATCTAATAAGTAATAATATGAAGTGAAGTAATTCATTATGATGCTACGATGCGTTCGTTCCATCACACATGAGTGCAACAACGGTGGAAAGGGCACAAACAACCTCTTGTTTTAATGTTTTTTGCTGGCCGTGTTACTGTTTCACATAGTCCATCCATAAAATCATAATTATATATGACTGCCATATATGTCAATTAAAAAATGTAAAAAAGGACAGGAAAGGATTGATTTTTAACATGACTACAGATACAGATGACTATTGATCCCAAGGGAAATTATTTGTTACAATTGCTCAGCATAAGCCAGAAACATCCAAGTAAATAGAATAGAATAGAATAAACACAAAATACAGCATAAATAGAAATGTTATTTATAGATAAAATATGCATCTAACCAATAACAGAATGTAATGAAATATGCTTGTATATAAAGTAAAAATATATATATAACTGAAGCTAAAGTAAAGTAAGTGACTCTAAAGTAAAGTAAAATAAGTTTACTATAGTTACTCCGTCAGCAGATTTGTGTTTTTACCTCTCAAAAATTAGCTTGCGTGTGGTATTGTTTATGATGTTGGTTATAAAACAGATAGTTCCGGTTCTTGATTCTGATCGGCTTGAAGCTGTAATTAAATCATCACATTTTATGTTGCTGTGTGTTTATTTTGTGGCTTATTGCTTAATTGTATGCCAAGCCCCGCAAATTAAGTAAGAAAGACATAAATGTCTTATGTAATCAAGTCCTTATTATCTGATGGCCTTGGATGCACTGATATTCTGAAGAAGTGTCAGCATTGTTCCACCCACAGAGTCACTATCTCTGTGTTCTTCCTTGTGGGTCATATAACCAGCTGTGATTGTCCTGTAATACAGTAATATACAGTCTGGTGGGAAATTACCCAGATGATTATAATTATTACAGGTTTTTTGGGGAAAAGGTGGTAACGGGCGTCTCGCCCGCTTGTTTTTTTTCCAGAGACCAACGAGAGGTGACATGTTGTGAAGGGATTCTGCAGGAGCATCATCGTGGTGACGGGACTCAGCCTTTAGAGTGCCGCACTGAGATGATATACAAAGGTCAGGCCTACTAACACACACACACGCAATCTTGACTCCTTGGGTGGTAACTCGTAGATTGACTTGTGACTTTAATGTGGAACATTGTTGAGTTCAAAGAGCGTTGTTGCCTCAAGCGATCTGTTGTCCTTTCCCAGAGCTCAGCCTCGGATCATTGAACGTTGTTCACATGACCAACTTTACCTCCTTCCTCTCCTGCAGAATTTCTGCTCCGCTGAGCACAAAACCTGCCTTGGCCCGGGTCCTCCCAGCACCTAGAGACACACCACCACAACCCGGCCTACCAAGGTGAGCAGCACCAGGGGTGGATGTCCATCCACGGGTGGATGGACAAATTGATTGATAGGCAGACTGAAGGGTAAATGGATGTAGTGTGTAATTCTCTAATCTCTCTAAAATGTAACCTTAATAAAAGAGCGTAGAGCATAGTGTGATATGTAGTGCTATAAGCAAAACGATGGAAGCGTGGGTTCAAGCTCACAGCCAAGTCACTAGTACTCCTCTGGCATGCCTGGTATTCGGAGAAGGGGGAGAACCGAGGGACTCTCACATATTCTCAACTATCTGTTAGGATTTACAGAGGCCTGAGGCTCTGTCTGTTCTGTAGTTAACTGCATGTGCTGCTGCATAGCTTAATGATTGGACAACAACAAGCTCGGTTGGATGGTTTTGTGCCCCCATTAAAAGCTATAGATCTTTTCAAAAAAATATATAACAATAGCTTATTTCTTTATTGATAATAATTAGTATTTATCATATTTATATGTATAATTTATATAAGTAATGGTACTGTATTTTTTCATCTACATTTAGGCCAGGGTAGTGTAGGGGCTAGAGTTTACGACTTCCAGGTAAAAGGATCCAGACAGACTGTTCAATCCCAGATGTCCGCTGTCCGACTGTAGGCCTCCCTGGGCAAGATCCCTAACCTCACTTGCCTCTTAATAACCTGTGTTCAGGTCATTATGCGTTGCCTGGGATAAAAGCGTATCCTAAATATGAATACGTATTGTATCTATAATTTAACACAAAAAAGGACATACCCAACAGCTTATGGACATACTTGGCTTTAACATTGACCTCATGTTGGTCGCGGGGGAAAAGATGCTGACTGATTGAAGGAACAGAGGTTTGGGCCCATTTGTCTCTAGAGCATGTGATTATGTGCGTGTGTGTGTGTGTGTGTGAGCAGGTGTTGATGAATCATAAAACACAGCCAATGCCAGCGATCATATTCCAAGCCATATATGTATATGGAAGAGTCACAATGTGTGACCGCTTTCCTACTTTTGATGAGCGCCGCATCAACAAATCTGCCGTTGTTGACCTTACTGTCTCTGTTGGTGTCATGAACCACATTATCACAGAGTACTTGACCTTTACACCCACTACACACTTTATAACTGCGACAGCACCACAGCCTGTGGCTCCAAGCTCCATTTAACGTCACCTTATATGGACATAATTCACGTGTGTGTGTGTGCGTGTGTGTGTGTATTTGTAAGTGTGTGTGTGGGTGTGTTTGTATGTGTGTCATTCCATCACTTATTAAATAATTATATTTTAACATGTAATTTCAGCATATTTCCACACATAGTTTTGTACACATATAATTGAGTGAGAGTGGGAATTCCATACTACCGGGGCGAGATGACACAGGAGGATAGGAAGAGAGCAAGAGAGAGAAATGACAGGAATGTCGTCCTCCCTGTTTGGCAACTCCGTCGTGGGACATTTTAGACATCTGAGGCCTGCAATGTTTCTGTCTGAAACATTGTTGTATCGTAGACAGGAAGAGCATGACATTTCTCTTGGAAGTACCATCACATTTTTTTTTTTTTTCATTTAGCATAATGTTTGGTGAAATCTATATTAACGCCATCTTCTGTTACACAAAAATACTGCATCATATAAATATTAATTAAAAGCATGACTCGTGTTCATAATTAACTATAATGTGAAAAAACACGTTTATGCTAAGTCAAATTCTTCAAATACCTGCTTATTGTCAAACTGTTTTGGAAAGATCTACCAACCCTGCTAAGATAGATGATCATAGCAATAATGTATGGTGCGTTCCAGGCAACCCGTAACCCGTTATTTCACGACCTTCTACCAGTGCTCTGGAGTGCTAAGTCTAAGTGCTCTGGAACGGCAGTCAAACCCGTAACTCACGACCTGTGAACTCATGTCTGATCGATGTACTCCCAGTTAGTTTTTTGACGTCACGAACATAAACAACAATGGCTTCCCCTGATGCTCCACAGACACCGGTGACCAACGGTGAGAAAATAGACATGAATAGGCAACGTAACGTAATTCCGACGCGCGGACACCATCAAAACAGAGCCGCAGGTTTGTTTGTTTGTTTTTTAGTCGTGACTTGCCTGGAACGCTAACAAGTCGTGAGTCGTGAGTATGAAGCCGTGAAATCACGGGTTACGGGTTGCCTGGAACGCACCATAATTTACACTTCCGTCTCAAGTACTTGATTTGATACTGATTCAGTCAGTATCAAAGATAAAGGACAAATGGAGGAATTCCACCCTGCTTCGTTAGGAACACAAGTCCCTATCAGTTTGCCTTTTTTGTTTACCTTGTCATTCTGATTGAAGACTTAATCCCTAAATCATATTTGACATGTATAGTACTCCTTCATCTACATGACTACAGTATGTGGATACAACATATAAACATATTTGGCAAAAACTATAACCTGACATGTACTGTTTTTTAGAACGGTACAAGTCGCATGCACCACAAACACAGACCTCTCATTGACCTAGATGTCTAACCACCATTGTTTTTCTCTGTTTCTATTGCCTGCTCTAGTTTACTCAAAGCTCTGAGAGAGGAACCTCAAGGCAAGAGCTTACAGGTAAGCATCCACAACCCAGCCTCCATTTAAGCTAATGGGAGCTAATAATGCTTCATGGCGATTGGTATGATTTCAAGATTGAATGAAAATGAAACCAAAATAAAATGTATTGTATAAACTGATTCATATGGATAAGACATCCTGGTATCGATTTTGTGAAAAACAAGAATCTGAACAGTTTGACCAATAACTGTTTGGTTATGTAATGTGTACAGGGTGTGCACCTTTGTGTTTTCTGCCTCCCTTGAAATATTTTCCTCAGTCTTGTCAACCTGTTTGTCCACAACTAAGCCGTTGCAGTTACCGTGCCGTGGGAACATAAGCTTACACGGATGCCATAGTTGCATATTTTAAAAAAAACACAAAGCATTAGCAAGTGTCAAGTGACTCAAGCTCATGTTGACATGTGAAAACTATTAGCCTGAGATATTTAAATACATGCTATGCATACCTTTGACAAATGTGCACTAAATAAGATGAAATGTTAATTTCTATAGTGATATTTAACTTGAAACACTTTGAAGACAAAATGTAATAGTGTTGAACTGTATCATTAAACAGGACCATGGAGGTGCTTCCCCTGGGACTTCAGAAGAGTCCGGTGGCCTGACATCAGAGGAGAAATCACTCCCCGTCAATAAGGAAGAGGAAGTAGTCTCTGATTATGTTTCCTCAGCAACCACTCACACCTTCTCGTGTGAGTTTCAACCATACGATTCTGACGACGGGAGTTTACAAACTGTTCTACCTGTATCCAAACTGAAAAGTACGTTGGTGGACTCGACGGAAGACAGAAAGTCAAACTATAGGGAGCTTGAGACTCAGTGCCAACGTGTGGAGTTCACTAAGCCCAACAAAGTGATGCTGTCTTCAGCCATGGTGTCAGTTCTTGCTCCACATTGGAGCAAGCGGAACCAGCGGACTAAGAAAGGCATATCCATCGAGGATTTTGAAGCGCAAAACGTGGCGCGTGGCGCACACACTGTGGCTCAAACTGTTCACAATCGTTTTTTGGAACCCCACAGACAGTACCGTGGGGACAGGGTTTTGAGAGATGGATCTCATGTTCAAGAGAAAGACCCATTGGTGGGCCCCAGAAGGAGGACAGATGGTTGGTCCTCTATGAGTGGACCCTCAAGTATAAACCTTAACTCCACAACAAAGAGGCTCACACCACTCTCGGTTTCCTTTGACGTGGATTCACGTAGTCTTGACAACAGAGACACGGTGGGGTGTCATAACAACCCAAAGGAGAAAACCCCACCTCCAATCCCTTCACTCTCATTGGATCTACGCACAAATGAAAGGATTTCACCAACAGGTAATCAAGGGCCACTGGCTCAACAAAGCTCGAAACCGACCACCAGCAGCCTCCTTCTTTCTTTAAGGAAAATCAGTTCAACTTGGAGCCCCATCGGCTCAGAACCAGGTTGCCGATCTTTGACTGGTTCAAACAGGGACAGAGTTGCAGTCCCTTCAAATCCTGGCCCTTCCCCTACCTCACCCAATAACAACTCATCAGAAAGGATTTCACACATTCCTTACAGACCGGATAAAAATAATCAGAACATTTCCCAAACAAACAGTGTGACGAATCTAACTCTTTCTCACCCGCAGAAACAAATCCCCACAAATCAACCTGGCAGACAAGAAAAAACTATTATTTCAGACAATAACACAGATCCAACCAGGCTTTCCCAATATGAGCAATACACTATACTCAAAAGTCAGGCTCTCCCAAGAGGCACTACACTGAGGTCAGAAACGTGGTGGAGGCAAGTGACTCAGGAAGGTAGTTCACAGCCTAGTTTCAAAGACACAGCCAACATAATCAACAACAACAGAAATGAGACTGACACGCCCCTAGTTACACCCTGTAATAGTGACTCAGCCTTCTCGAGTCCCAATGACAACAGGAGCTTAATCAGACAGATCTACAGTCATGCAGACTATAACAAAGCTGAAACAATTCATAGAGGTATACATGGCCATGTTTTTAAAAGACAAGGAGGTCCAGACACTGGCTTGACACTGCTTCGACAAAGCAATGCTGAGGATAGAACTGAACAAACGTCTGACACGTTCCCCACACATTCTAGGGGCTCCAATTTGAATGAAAAATGGCTGCAAAGTTCACCAACTGAGGTGAACAAGGTAAATGTAAATAAAGCATCATTCAAAGATAATGTGACTAAATCACCAGTTACGTCCCTTCCCAGTAACATCTCAAAAACGGTCTCAGCCAACATCATCAACCATAATGTTTACTCAATGGATACAAACCGTCTCACTGCAAACACCCAGGCAGCTTTACTCGCCCCTTCACCAATCAGTAGCCCTACTAATATGGATTGTAGATTTTCTGAAATCACTTCCCAAACGAATAAAAATGAAAATCAATCCATCTACACATTTGAAAAGCAATCCCATCCTCTTAATGTCAACGACACTGTTACCTGTCGTATGCAAAAACCTGCCTCCAGCCAAGACACTAGCCCCCAGTCTACTGTATTACCCCGTTGCACCTACAACAAACCTAAACCTCTTGTTTTTGAGAGGACCTACCCCTCCACAACCATGAATGTGCATCCTAAAAACTTATCTATATACCAGTCTACAATTTCCTCTGGAACAATCTGCAGCCCTGTACTCACGAGTCGAACCTCTCCCACCACCTCCTCGACCACTCCTGTCTTAACTGGCACAACCACCACATCTCCAACCCCTTTGATTAGCACCTCGTTTCTCCTAACACCCCCGGTGACTCCCACCCCTGCATGCTCCCCCTCCCCCAAATCCTCCTTATCTAAAAGAGAGAGAACATTCTCTGGCAGCCTGGACATTTCTTCTTCCACGAAGCAATCCCCCACGTCCAAAGGGAAGAGTCAGAGAAAGGTGACGTGGCAGGATTCAGTGGATCTGCAACAGTCTGAAGATGACAAGGGCCAGGCATCGGTGCCACTTATCCCAAGCCCACTGCGAAAGACCAGCCCATTGTCTCTATCCAGATCTCCACGTAGCTTAGAAAGTCCCTCTATCTTTTCTTTCCTAAGGGAAGGCAGTCCGACTGAAGTCCGACAATCCTCCCCCATCTGTTTGCCAGTTCCCAAGACCACAAGCTTACAGGCACAGAGTGGAGAGAGAAGTAAACAAACTGTGACTGCTAACCCTGTTAGACCTATGGAGGGGACCTCAGATCACAGAGCAATGTCATCCACATCACCAGGTCCAGATAATAGGTTATCAGACAGGGCTAGCCAGTGGAATGTTTCTACTCTGCTCTCTTGTCCTCCAGATGTTGGCTATCAACAACGTTATAGCGATCCACCTTACTTCACCCTCAAGTCTACCCGTTCACCACAGGGGGATGCCAAGAATTCTTTGCCCACATCTCCTCCTGGCTTTCATCAACAGACTTTCTCCCCATCTTGTATTTCTAGACCCAGTTCCTTATGTCCCGACCCAGCCACAAACAGAACCTCACCCCAGTCCCAACATACCCCAGTACCTATTCCCCCAACCCAAATTATACCCCTTCCTTTCCCAAACAGGTCTGTGTTGCCAGTAGGTTTAACATTTGATGTTTTCAGATTAAAAGAAGCTGAAAACAATAGCGGGAAGCAGAGTTGTCACAGTTACAAAAATACCAGCATGTCACAAGTGGATAACAAAGCTGTTATTGGCTCAAAGTTTCTTCCGCTACAAAAAACGCTCACCCCGTCCTCTGCGTGTGTGAATGTGATTGAAACACTTGTTTACAGCATTTCTAAAGGTCATTCTACAGCCTCGCCTGACAACACCACACCCAATTCTCTGATTCGGTGTACTGCCAACAAAAAGATCTCTGTGGAGACAAAGCCGAGCATACAGCTAAGCATCAAAAACAGTGGGGTTGCGGGTAATCAATACAATCCATTGAATCAGAACGCTAATACAAGCAGCGTAAAGGAAGCTAAGTTGCCTGTCTTTACAGCGACCGATGATAGCAGCAAAAACAGTAAAGGCCCTTCCTGGAAGAATGAAAGAACCAGTACAGCAAGGGCCAGTTTATCTGTTAATCAGGAACCATATTTTGTACCAGGCAAAGCAACACAGGACAGTGGAATTCACAAAATGGACCATGTTCTCAGCAAATTAAGACAAACATTCAGTGGTAAGCGTTCTGATGATCTCACATGTTCTCCAAAATGTAACCAAAGCTCTAAGACACCCTCTATTAGTGGATCAAGTGATGGCAACAACAGTGACATCACCGTCAAAAGTAATGATATGTTGGAAGGGCATAAAGAGGGTGAAAGAATGGAGATACAAGGGGATACAAATGGTGAGTTGGAGAGGAGAGAGATGGAAAAGGACGAGGACAGATGGAAACAAAATAGATATACTCTCATACCACCCCTAGCGCTGGGTAATAGGAGAGGTGATCATTTCTCTAGCTGCTCAGACATGATACCTGGGGTTAACGCTCAGAACAAATTTTCGCTCTCAAATCAACCATTTACGGAAAGGGAAGCCCAGGCGGGAAGGACAAGCCCCAGACAAATGGGCCAGCATTTCAATAAAAGTGATGGAGTCGATGTCAAAACAAGCAAAACTCAATGTGGGGATCCCAGTCCTCGCAAGCAGTCACCTGGGGACCCTCACTTCTCCACAAGATTCTGTTCTAGCTCCACAAACAGGCCTCGCTCTCCCTTCTCTCCATTTTCCTCCACAGCCCCACTCTCTCCCTTTCTTGGAGCCACTGAGATGAACGATAGTGTCTTCTACAGTCCCCAAGAGCTGACACCTCCCGGTGAGATGGAAAGGTCGGTCAGTCCTTTGGGTACGCCAAGGTGGCAGATGTCCACAGGTCCATCGACTGGTGGTCTGAGTCACGAGAAAGAACGCTTGGCGTCCTACTCTTCCTGTGCAGACCTGAAGTATGGGATTGACGCCGGGCGGTCTATTTCCGTGAGCTCTGTGGTCTCCAGCCGGCGTTTGGGGTCCGAGCGCATCTCAACAGGGTCTCGGGTGCTGAGCATGGATGACCTCTCCGATCAAGCCCTTGAGACAAAATATAAATGCCAGAGCATGGGGGATCAGGGAAACGCCAGCCGCTATCGACTTTCCTCTGGCCCAAGGGAAGTGAGATCCAGATCTCTCCCTCGATCGCTGACCGCATCTCTGTCCTGTTGGTCTTCAGAGGGCAGCCCACCTAAAAAGCAGAATCCCACAGACTGGGGGTCATGTGGTGCCTCTCCATCTACTTCATCCCCAGCAGCCAGGCCAATGTCCAAACCCCCCAGTCGATCCTCCTCTGGATCCCCTGGCGCATTCAAGGACAGTCTGTCAGTTAGGGGGATGATGCCCACCAGGGGTTTGGTCGCCAGCCTTTCTGACTTTGACGAATCCTCGGACAGCGCCTCAGACTCGACTACGGACGATGAGTATTACCTGGACTCTGAAGAAGAAGATGACGATAAAGAGAGTGCATTGTGAAGGACAGAAGGGAGCACAGTCCTTCTGGAGTGACGTTTTGGGTGGGATTGGCGGCAGAGATCATCATAAGAAGGAGATGGATGGTTGTTGGGTCTTTGTTTTATTTTCTTTCATTATTATGTCATTCTGAGTAATGTGTCGGAGAATAAAAAGAGGTAATACATTTAACTAAAAAAGAGACGGTAGGCAAAGAGGTTTTTTAGATGGACATATTAATTTTCATTAAGGCTTCTCATCTCCTTATACTCTTTATAGTCTTTGAATCAAAGTGATGGGATAATATATCAAACTAACAATGTGTGTCAAATCTATGAATTACAAATGAAAATGCAATAGTAAAACATTGAATGGGAAACGGGTATCTAAACAAAGATGGGAACGAAACCCTTTGTTTTTTGGTTTATTCGTATGATCAAAGTGTAACAATGCTTTGGTGACAGATTGATCCTATTTTTGTACTTATTTATCTTGATTTTGCTATGTAATGTAAAAAATCCATGCCCTTAAAACCCACATAAGTCCCGCAGATATAGGGTTTTATATGTATTAAAAATCTTTATATTATATTGTGATATATTATTTGCTGAAAAATAATTACTGTATATATTTTTTTGAATACAATTATAAGCTAATTATCTATTTTTACCAGTGCTAAATGCTTATTTCATTAAGTTTCAAAAATGAATTTAAATGTTGGCCTTAAAGAATAAATGTATAAATGTATAAAAAAGTATAACATTGTATTTCTGTTGATGAGTGGAAATGTTGCTCAGAAAGATATCCCATAATTTGTTGCCTAGCTATTTAAATGTCAATACAAATTTCTATTTCTAACTTTATTTTTTACTAAAAATCTATCACATCTCTGTTTTGCAGTGTTTTCTTTAGCTTTCTGAGTGAATCATGAAAGTCTATATTTATCTCTGGACCATCTAATTCTAATAAGTGTCTAGACTTAGCTGGCCTTATGCTAATCTGTGTTTGCTGCCCATGATGGTATTTGAATTACACCACCATCCTTTGTGAGGTATGGTGTGATATGCTTTTGAGCCACACAAATACCGATGCCATGCTGCATTCGGTATTCTAAGACCTTGGTCTCACGTTCTTAGTAATCACACTGGGTGTTGACCTAATGGGCTAAACTACAGCAAATAATGAACTATGATTAGATAATGTTAGTGGGTGTAACACATTTTTAGTCCTCAGTCATATGCGGGAATGTACAGCTGCAGCCTTTAATATTGTATCCTTCAAGGTTACAAGTCAGAAATTCAATGAAGAAAAGAAAGCAAGACATTGAAACGTCAGTCTTAAGCCATAGTACGATATAGTCTACAACACAACATTAGTGCTTTCCAAGAGAGACTGCAAAGGGGTTGCTTTGGACCTGACGTAACATGAGTAACACAAGTAACACAGAGATGGATGGCCTTGTATGGCAAGGCAAGGCAGCTTTATTTATATAGCGCATTTCATACACAATGGCAACTCAATGCGCTTTTCATAAAACAAGAATTGTATGGTATATCCCTCTTCCTACTAGGCCTACTTCAAATGCCCCCTCCACATGGATTTAGGCTACCTACCAGAAATTAAGCTGCTGGCCTTTAAATCAGGAGTGAATCGGCAACGCCTCATCATCTTTGACCCGTATTTAAACCCAGAGCATTTCCAACGTGTGCTAACCTTTGCTCTTAAGTCTACATTGGAGCTTAATCTTTCTACACGTTGCTGTCTAAAGCAGTGTCAATAAATGGGAGATCACACACGAAAGGTCGTGTGTGTGTGCGCGCGCGCCGTTGCTATGGCAAATACAGCAGCCGGCGGATGGGGAGCCGTCTGTTGACGTGCGTACCGTTGCCAGGCAACTGACGCACGGCAGGACACGCGCGGTTGCCAAATGGCGCTGGGGAATATGTGATGATAAGTGATAATATCCAGTAGACTTCACTGGTTTGAGGTGAGTGGCCGGTTATAACCTTATGGCCTACAACACGGCATGAATGAAGGCTTGTTGTTTTTGTACTTGTGTTTTTATGGGACGATCCATCCACATGGTCTGTTTATTGTGTGTGTGTGTGTGTGTGTGTGTATGTGTGTGTGTGTGTGTGTGTGTGTTGTTGTTTTTCGTTCATTCATTCATTCTTTGTTTGTGTTTTTTTAACTGCGTTGATCATCACTGTATACGTCAGGTCTAAATGAGCAACGTTAGACATTTTTACTTGTCACAGTAATAAAAAGCACAGGTGTTACTCACAACATTAAAAATGGCTCTGTCCCAGCCATTATTCATGTATGACCCTTTTTAATTTCTCTTTCCCTCTGTCTCTCTCTCTCCCCCTCTCTCTCTCTCTCTCTCCCTCTGTGTGTCTAGTTTTAGCTCCTCTGGTAAACCACAAAAGCATGAGTAGGTAAGATATCTACCACCACACCTGAATGCATGCAAGCTGTATTAACTGGCCCTTAATCCAGTGTAATCCCAGTGGTTCCCAGCCATTGATTTACGCTGAACCACTTCAGTGTACCACCAGATTTCATCAACACCTTTCACCACCTCATAAGCAAATGGTAAAAAAAGAAATAGATGTGCTTAAATACACGTGCAGTGGCTGAGCAAAGAGGGCCCTGCGCCCCCTTACAATTATGACTGCAACCAGGCCATGGCCAGTGGGAAACAGTGGAAAGATAAAGTCAACAATGCTGCTTATGCTCCCAGTGTGTGTATTTCTATATACCAATATCAATTTCAAGAACAAAATCCCACATACCACCTGCAGTACGATCATCTGTCTTCTCACTTTCATGGCAAAGTAGCACCAGCTGTAGATCAGAGGCAGGGGCCTCCCCGGCAGAGGAGGACCGGGGGCCAGGGCAGGAGGACCGGGGGCCAGGGCAGGAGGACCAGAGAGCAGCCAGGGTCATCCAGATAGCCTGGAGAAGGCATGTGGTGGGTGTGGGTGCTATAGCCAATAAGCACATGTTCATAGACACGCTGCAATGTACAGTAGTTATAGTGTACATTAGTACACATGTTACACAGATCTGTATCTAATCCAGCTAAAAACTGCACACAAAAATGAACAAGCATATTGTAAAAGTGAAGAAGAAGCCATCACCTGTTTCTTATTTTAACTATAGGACCAACAGGTCTACGCATATTTGAAAAGGACAATTAGCTTCAGTCACCATGGAGATCCACAGGGGCTGCTAAGGTCCGTAAATCCCCGAGAGGTAAGAATGTACATTTTAAATACATTTAAAAAATCTCTATAAAAAATCTGTCAGGGAGTTGAATCAACTCATCAAATATTAATGGTAAGAGATAGAGAGCCTTACTGAAACGCCCTCAGCTAGACCCCAGGTGCTGTGCGATGGTCAGCGCTGGTTCTGATTGGAAACTAACTACCATATTGGTCACCTGTGTTTTCCAGGCTGCTTTGCTGGATGCTGCTGCGGGGGTGTACATCAGATTCCGCCTCGGTGGGGTAGGATCCACCTCCCTGTTGTGTATCCACTGGCAGGCAAAACTCACCAGAACCACCAAAACCCACATGTTTATTCTTTCTTCCTTTCATCAGATTTGTTTCTATTTTGTCATTTAGCCGATGCTGTTATCCAAAGCTTCTTACAGTGAATTCATTTTTTTTTTAGATGCATAACATTAAAGGTCAGTTAAGGGCTAAGCTTGTCGCTCAAGGATACCTACAGGACAGGCGGACCTTTCAGCGTTGAGCCGAAGCACCCTAAACGCCCTTTTCTCCTCCAGGTCCAGTTCCCCCCCAGCATCTACTATAAAATCTTCACCTACAGACCCATTGTGGACATGTGCGCCAGCAGCCCCAAGGACTACGCCCACCCAGGCCAGAAGTGTCCCGTGCCCAGGCAGACGCACAATGGCCACCCCCTGATCCAGGAGAACCGGTCTGGATGGTACCGCCGGGTGGAGAACAACGGGTGGAGGCTGCTCTCCGGTAAGGTGAGACAGCTCTGGGTTCGATACCCCGACCTTTTACCTGCTCCTGAATGACCTGTATCTGGATTCACAAGTCACTTTGGATAAAAAGTTGTTGACTTGGCACTTAATAATGAATAATGAACACATACGGAAAAAACTGTTTTGTTGGACCTGGCTGTTATCACAATAACCGAGAAACCTGATTTAGTAAGTTAAAGCCTTTAATGGCAACTAATTAGTCCTTTATAGAACAGGTGAGGGTAAACTAAGCCAGGAGAAGCAAACATCCCTTCAAAGTGACGCAATAATTTTTTCAAATATTTTTATTGGGAATGTGCCTTTGGCTGCTCCTCCTGTGCCATCAAACAAAAGACTCGAAACATTATGTACTCTTCTTAAAGACAACAGCTGGAGGCAGAACACAACATAGATATTACACCAAAAGACAAGTTACGACATCACTTTCTACCAATGGGTAACACCTTATCATGCCTCTGTTCTTTCACGGGCTGTTTATAGTTATGAAATGACTGTACAATTTATATTTTATATGTTTCCTCATTGATTATCCCATTATTAAAGTTGGCCCCCGTGGGTGACCCCATTGAGGACAAGGCTGATAAAGAGATGGAGTTCCACCATTGCAGACTGCGACGGCGGCAGGATTTAGAGCGAAGGAGAAGAAAGAGGAAGATAGAATGGATGAAAAAGATGTGAGTAGTGGAGCCAGCTCAAAGTGAATACTTAAATTATTAAAACTTTTAAAATTATTAATATTAAAAATATTTCTATAGCGCCTTTCAAAACCAGAGTTGCAACGATAGCAAACAGAGAAATAAAACAAAACAATTAAAAGAACATCATACACAGAAAATGCAATTAAAACATGGATTTCTAGAAGTGGTCAAACATAGAGAGATAAAATACAATATAACAGAGCAACATTAAAACATTTGAACAGAAAACTAAACAAATATTATACAAA
The DNA here is from genome assembly GCA_030340625.1 of Merluccius polli. Taxonomy (NCBI): domain Eukaryota; kingdom Metazoa; phylum Chordata; class Actinopteri; order Gadiformes; family Merlucciidae; genus Merluccius; species Merluccius polli. The sequence continues at coordinate 136,620 of JAOPHQ010003737.1, forward strand.
TGCCAGTCTGTACAGGTGTTTTTTTTTTTAAAGTTTTTAAAACTGAGGCACTGACCCGCAGCTGATCTGATACTGACTGAGGGGGGGGGGGGGGGGGTTGTTCCTCAGCATTGGACCTTAACCAGTAAGAGCATGATCCCCCTTTATAAACACATGCACACCAGGTACCACCAGGGTCGTGTTGTGCAGGCGCCTACAGAAGACGCAGAACAAGAGGCGGTGTTGGTGGAGAGGTCGGTGCTGGGAATGATCCAGGAAGTGGAGCAACGCGGAACGGCCAATCACATCCTAGACTGGGAGGTGGACGAGCTCCTGGAGTGGACCAACGCGCTCAACTTTGAAGAGTAAAAACAAAACAAAAAAAAGGATTTACCTCGGCTGAATAGAGATATTTCTAATCTGGGGGTGAGAGGGACTTTTGGGTGTTTCCAGTGAAGTGTGGCGGTTTGTTGATTTAAAAAGTGAAGCAAAGGTATTTTAAAAATGGTAGTAGCAATAATGCAAGTAATCTGTTGACATCCTCCACATTGTGTCTAGACACACAGTGTCTACTTTGGGTCGACAGGCCTGCTGTGTTTCACAGTGATGTTGTTGTCTTTTTCTCTCTTCATAGTTACATGACTGAGTGGAGGGGCTTGGCCCTCAGTCATTCATCTGAACGCCTCAGAGGTAAATCCTTTCTATTGTAGGCTACCCTGGTGCCTTTGAGGGGGGAAACAAAAGCAGTCAGTGTTTTCTTGTGGTCTGTAGGGATCCCATGGTAAGCAGTAGTGCAACTGTCGGTTACGGTTACGTTACATAGGCGAATACTGTCACCTACTGACTCGTGAGGGAAATGACATGTAGTAGTAGTAGTAGTAGTAGTAGTAGTAAAATAAGAGTTTTTTATTCACTATAAACTTATTTGTTTATGAAATAATGTATAAAATAATTTTAAATAATCAATAAAATAATGTATTTAGGTATAATCCCTCTACACCAAAAACACACAAACCTCCTGGTTTCACATCTTGTCCAACACCACAGCAGGTTTGCCCTCTTCTCCATCCAGATGTGGTGACCCAGTCGGATGAGGATGACAGCGAGAGGGGTGACTGCTTCTTCGTTCATTAATCGGTGTCACACACCACAAGACGAGGTGGTGTGTGACACCGATTGTAAAATAGAATATGAATGGCGGTGACCACATTGCATGTAATGCGTTGACTTACTGTCATACCAGTTATGCATTTTATCTATAATGTTGTTCTCGCTTTTAGGTCCAGCTCAAACACATCTAATTTGAAGATGGAGATTAAACCATGTATGTGTTGCAGAAAACCAATAAAGCAGAAGAGTCAACAATCTTTCTCCAATTTCAGTTATTTGTTTGTATCATTCATGTATGTTTTTGTATTTGTAAGATATACATAATTATTTGGTATAACACCATACATTGAAGATAGTAGGCCTACTGACTAATTTATAGTACAAATTATACACCATACATTGAAGATAGTACTGACTAATGTATAGTACACATTATAATATATATATATATTTATTAATATATTAAATACGCCTCCAATTCCATCTGTATGCTAATAAATTGCGTTTCTTTGAGTAGGACATTTGTGAAAACTATACTTTTACTAACAACTGCTCGAAAATAAAAATGAGGGGGCACCCGGATTTGAACCGGGGGCCTCTTGATCTGCAGTCAAATGCTCTACCACTGAGCTATACCCCCTTCCACACTAGATGTGACACAATATCGATATATTAAGATATCCAAGGGCTTTAAAAGTAAGCAAATACACTATAATGTGCCACAAAAACACACATATATCGGCTCGACGTCGTACTCCCAAAACTGATTTGCCAGTGAAGCTTTTTACCATATCGATCTATTCTCAAGAGATATTTGCTCCGTCAAAAACGGACGTGTCGTCACAAAACTGCGACATACCCGGAAGTTTCTCAAGTCGAACGGCAGAAGCGAAAGAAAGCAAGCGGACTCACTATGGTAGGATATTGTTTTATCTGTTAATAGCGCACGTGTATTCACCTTCAATCAAAGAGTGTGTTTTCTGTCTTGCGTCTATTATTCACAATGCCCCGACCAAGGCCGCCACTATACCTCTCTAGTTAGTATACACCACGTAAAGTCCCGCTTGTTGTGAATTTGATTAGTCACTCAAATCAGGCTAGTACGCGTTAGCATTGGAGCTTGAAGTCCTGTTATACATGTCTAATGTATTGTGTTTTGCATGGGATGATCCACCCACATGGTGTGTTTATTGTGTGTTTATTGTGTGTGTGTGTTTTACTAGGACACACGAGGTCTCCGCTCCCAGCTGAAGGACAGCGTGCCGGTGGCTGGCTTCGCTCCCCACGGGTCTTATGGGGTCCAGGATACCCTCCGCAGCGGGTAACGCTGCCCTCCAGTGCATCAAGACTAGTTGTAGATTATATTTGTCGTTAAATGACATCGATCATGTGTAACCAATACCTTTTTTTTGTTTATACATACACGTTTGAATTGCGGCTGGGCGATGTGGGACACTGTTATCGCGATACTTATGGGGAATTGGTCGATAAATATCGCGATATGCTTATGCATTCAAAATCCCATTCTGATTGTATATTCCGTATATTACGTTTTATATGCGAATGGTAAAGTAATGGTTTGAGACATCAAACTAGTTTTCCTTTTCACTGACCTTTCAAACCTCACATTTTGGTCATTTTCTCATCCTGATTTAATGTCATACTATAAAACTAGGTGTCACGATAAATCGATGTCTTCCTTTCATGATGATGCAATACCATTCAAAGACAATAAACGATAATATTGATTTACTGCCCAGCCTTTACTTTGAACGTAATGTGCCCCCCCCCTTTTCCCATTTTACATTTTTTTTATTTTGTATTACAGGTTTAGCAGTGTGAAGAATGAAATCCTTCCCAGCCACCCACTGGAGCTGTCTGAGAAGAACGTGAGTAGTTGACGCCCCATGTCCACTGAATATACACTAACCCTGACTCTCAGAGACGGCCTGTTTCTTTGATCCACACAGCCGTGGTCAGTAAACGATGTGAAGTTATCTTTATTCTCAGTATTGAGTTGTATTTAAAGGTGCGCTATGCAACTCGGTTAATTCCTCCGCTGTTTCTGGGTTTTCGCCGGAATTGGGCTCGCATTTCTCACTATAGAGCTCCCCCTGCAGCTTCGGAATAGGCCTACAACACTGTCGTAAAAACTCATTGACAACGCCCCCCACCCCCCACTTCGATAAATAAATAGTAATACACAACGAGAACCTGGATTCGGACCGCAAACAAACATGTGTGGTAGCAAGTCACTGCTAGGATAAACCCTCACTAGCTAGCAAGCTAGCCATGAAGCAACCAAGCTAAACACATACAGGGCTCACAATAAAACGGTCGAGCAAAACACATTGTTCAACAGACTCTCAAACCACATTACAAAAACGAAGTTCACCCAAGGGTAGGCTACTTACAATTTCAGCAGCAAGACAGCCAAGTCGGCGTCCGTTTTGCATTCTTCCGAGTCTCTCAGTTGACGCCATTCCGCATAAGCTCGCCCTATGTTCACTCGTGTCTGGTTTCTTTGTTTATCATAATCCTTTCTCTTATTCTTCGATTCCTCCGACCTTCCCCTCTTGGGTCTTGATGGATCCATAGTGGATTTGTCGATTGATCCAGAATTGCCTTGCAACTGACTCTTTATATTCAGCCGGACCCATGTTTGGCACCCCCGCCCAGGTCTACCGTAAAGCAGTGAAACTACAATCTGACTACATTTTCGAGGCGCGATTGGATACTTCCGCTGCGTCACATCCGTAAGTGGCCGGGACGGCCACATGAAGTTGCATGTTCTGTTTTTCCGCGGGGACCCAACAGGGGGAGATGAAACACCCACCAAACAACCCAGAAAGTGTTGTAGAACGATCAGAACGACTCTCAACCTGCATGGTTAAGGTTATTTTTGATAAACGAGTTGCATAGTGCTTCTTTAAAGGAGTAGTGGGTGGTGTAGAATTTGATGCCAAAAAAAATTGTGGCGTTGGTTTAGCCTTGTGCAAGCTGTATGTTTCAAGAGGGAATACGGGTGTGATTTGGTGAGGCCTGATAAAAAAAAAAGAAAAGCGAAGTGAATAGTAATTGTGAAACCATACAGTAGTACATATACACCAGTACACAATATTCACCCTTTTGCATATTTGGCTTTGAATCCACATCCCCCACCATTAAATACATGCAAAACGTGAATTTCCCAAATGCTGTGTCCCCTAGTGTAGTTTGACTGCAGCAGCTCGTTTTCACCCTCCATTCACTTGCATTGAGCAGGGTTAGGGTTCCTTTCAAGATCGATTTTCCAATTATTCTTAATATTATGATATGTGTATGATGTATGGTCCGTGTACCATTCGTTCTTTTGAATTTCAATTAAGAACGGAAAAACAATAAAATGGGAAAACAGTTTGTTATTTCATTGTTCTGTTTTAGTGTCAAACAAAAAAAACTGATTTCGACCTCTATTTCCAATATCTAATTTAAGGTTCATTTCAAATATACAACAATCAAAGAACAGTCTTGGTTCCCATTTTTGATATTTTATTCTCGGGATTCTGTGTCCCGGAAGTTATGCTGCGCTTAGCGCGCTGCGTGTGAATTCTGGTCACTCTGGCCATTCTGGTCACAAAGGAGTTTATCGCCTACCTGTTGTTTAACTGTTCTCGTCACTGATGGAGTCCAACAATTACTTTCTTAGGCGTGAAAATAAACATGTCTCTATAAAAGAAGAGGACATGTTTGTCCACAAAATAGCAATAATTTTTCAGGTAAGTTCTTAGGTATTTTTGTTGAACATATTTTCAAACTGATCGCTTGCATAGCTGCTACTACTGCTACTCCTGCAAACATGTTATGTATCCCATAGATATGTATCCCACTTTGACAGTGTAGTGGCCATTATGACAATGACGTTTCTCTTTGGATTTTGGAAGTCTATCGGCACGAGACTGTTTTTTGAATGTTGTATATTTGACATGAACATTAAATTAGATACTGGAAATAGAGGTTGAAATCTGGATAATGAAATAACAAACTGTTTTCCCATGTCATTGTCTTCCGTTCTTAATTGAAATTCAAAAGAACGAATGGTACACGGACCATGTATCATTGGTTTGAATTTGTTTTGTATTTCCGTTGTTATTTGACATAAGATGTAAATGTTTGCGCAAGTCGATAGTAATAGAAGTAGTGTTGCTCTAATAGTGTGATATACCACAACCGCCAAATTGTAATTATACCACAATATACATTCTCCTCTCCTTTTTAAATTGGATGCCTGCATCTGCTATACGTCACGTCACATGTAAATATGTTATAGGATTTCATGACGGTGAAAAGCACACGAATGTGGACATGCAACAGATGCCTCCAAACGATCTGTTGAATAGGTGTATATGTGATTAGTTTGTTTTTCTCTGCGTATAGTTCCAGATCAACCAGGAAAAGATGAATTTCGCCACCATCAGAAACATCCAGGGTCTCCACGCACCACTGAAACTGCAGATGGAGTACAGGGCCGCCAGACAGGTACGTGTAAAACCAACACTTGGACTTCAACGTCACCCTAGCTGCATGTGTTTTCCTAAGGTGTATCACATCTTGTTTTGTTTGACACCCCCCCCCCCTCCTTACCTTCTCCAGATTCGGCGCCTGCCATTCTTGCAGAGCTCCAACCTGGCCTTGGACACGCTACGAGCCAGTGACGAGAGCATCGGCTTCGAGGACATACTCAACGGTTAGACCCCGCTGCAATATGGCGCTCTCTACTTTTTATTCTCTTCTGCTAGTACACGTAGATGTCTACATCATATGTACACTTTAAAATACATTTCAGTGATGCTAACCGTAACGCAGGGTTTTGGCACGGGTCTGAAAAGTATACTTGGAAGACCTTGAAAGTGCTTGGAGCAATATAGAGGTCCTTGAAAGTGCTTGAATTTAGCCAACCGGAATCTGAGTTTGAGCCTCGTGCGCTCCGTCATCTCATGATGATGAAGTTGCCTATGATCACGTTTTTCTACCTCTGGAGTGCTGGGCCAAGTTTGATACACTTCCTTCCTGATACACTTCATCTATCACTCTCCATGTAGGCTACACGTGTACAGCGATTTGCTGATCACTGCACTGTCATTGTCATTGGCTGTTGTGCTCTCACATACATACAGATTAAAACAAAAATGTATTGACCGCAGAGGTCAATACATTTTTGCTTTAATCTGTTTGTTTTTTTGTTCCGGCTTTATTGCTGAAAGACGTGTTACCTATGTCAGAAATACACTCATCTTTGTATAGTACTGTGCTGACCGGTATATGTGAACATCTCTGAATTATTGGCCCTTCCTCCCAACCCTACTAACCCCTGTGGCGTTCTGTGTTGCTCTCTTGCAGATCCAGCTCAGAGCGAGATGATGGGCGAGCCTCACATTATGATGGAGCACCAACTTGGAATTTTATAAAAAACATAATAAAACATACCCACCCCCAGGAATAAATTCCATTGTGTTCTTGTCTTCACTAGGGTCTTCGTTTCGAAACAAGAGCTACTGCATTTCCAATGGTGTCAGATTACTCATATAGTTTGCATCACAAATCTCGACTGGTAGCTTGTTTGTTTTTTTCCCATTCGTTTACTTTTGAAGCGGTCATCTGAACCTCAACAGTGCTGGTAGGACCGATGTGGTTAATGTACCTTTTTGTATGGTTGCTTTACCCTAAACCTCTGTTTCTAATAAACATTTAACACACAACATTGTTGAAAGTACATTTTGTTACATAGGTAATGGGAACATCTAATATAAAATGTGTATTAAGTGAAAGCTAAAAAATAAGTTTTCAAAATAAGATGTTTTAGCCATCGAGCTTACTGGGAAGTACCTCTGGAAGGAGTCAAGTGCCTAACGCATAAGTTAGATTATATATGCTGCATAACTTTGAAATTTAGCACATTTAACTTTTTGAGTTTTTAATTAATAATTTCCTATAAGTGACTAACTCCATACTATAGTTGTATTACAATTGCCGACCTGCCCCTTGTGTGTATGGCGCCTTTATAAATCGCTGTGGTTCACATATTTTGACCAACCTCCAGATGGCAGTGCTACTCCATGTTCCTTATTGGGCCCAACTTGACTCCTACATGACTAAGCTAAGCCTTTGATAGGTGCATTTCCACACTGTCCCAGAGGGAACTAAGCCACTAGCACTGATTTTCCATATAAAAGCAGCTTAACCTGTGAACATTAAAAGCTTAAGGATGCAAAACATAAGTCATCTTTGAAAACATAAGTCCTTCTGGGTTAGCCCGGGCAACTGATTGCCAAAATACCCAGCATCTGTTTGCGTCTAAAGACCATAAAGGTTAACCACTTTTAATCCACATCCATCTATGAAACTCAGATGACCCTGGTGTGTTAGCTAGTAGGCCTAAACAAGATGAATATTTCCAATAATTATTGCATTTCATAGGCCTATAATTATTTTGTTATATGGAATGATATCATTGATCATCCTTAAAGATACTTTGTGGGGCATTTGTGCGTAGAATGAATGAAGGGGGTGCAGGAAAAAACAAGCTTCTATCGCCTAATGAAAACAATATGTCCATCCATTTTTAATTTTAAAACGTCATACAGTTTAAAATTTAAAAAGTAATTTAACAAAGCTATAGGCGAGGGACTCATCAATGTGAAAAGGATGGCTTTTGAGGTAGCCATATTGAATTATAAAAGCAAAACCTCATATATGTAGGCTAAATATCAGACCTCTGTGCCAAACCCATTCCCACAAGGTCAATATGCTGCTTTCCTAATTGGCCTGGAACTATAATGGTTGTGCTTAAATTATGACTTTGTCACATGACAGGTGACAATTCATTTGGGAATGGTAGGAACACTTAAGTTTCACAAAGACTTCTCTGAGTGTATGAGAACAATAGAGAGCTATACTATTTTCGGAACCACACATATATCAGCAGGCTTTAAGGCTTGATAGGTTCTCTACCTTTAATCCACAGCGTTGATCCCTAAATGGTTTATATACCATCCTGCATTTTAAGCCCAATAATACGCAAGCTGTCCTGACTTCATCTATTTTAAAGCAAGGTTTCATGAGCAACCAAAAGTCTCCAAAGTCACTGAGATGTCAGGAGAAGAATGTCAATCAATCCCTATACTTAAAGACAACAGAACTCAATATACAGCATGTATGGAGAACAAACACTGAGGACCTTGCGTTGCACATTAAGATTAACCCAATTGAACAACAAATTAGGACAGGTTTAACAAATGCCACTAATGACAGGA